>JAJJMA010020948.1:3542-34535 GCA_023529015.1 Papaver nudicaule | reverse complement strand
TGGTCTGGCGGTCTACGGCAGTTGAAAGAAACTGATGGAGATAGTGGACAGTTACGAGAAGATGGCGCGAGTGGGCATGTTCCACACGACTCAGGCAGTTACGGAAACCAACGCATGTCCTCCACTCCTCCACTCTTCCACGACTTCCACCTTCTCTGTCGAGGATCAGGGTGAGTTCAACCTATAAATAGAGGCTACCTCTATCTTCCAAGGCATAAGCGTTCAGAACACCTAAAACACACAAACAGAAACAACCAGAGCCTCAGAGGAAACACCTGAGAATCGAAACACGTTTCTAGCCTTGGAGATTTCCAGTCGACTTCACGACGGAGATCTTGAACTCCTACACCCAAAACACATCCTCAACCTGATCTCAAGTTTCTTCGCTGTTTCTCTCCCTAGACCAACCTCTATCCTCTCTGTGACCGACGCAAGACAGGAACGGCCATCCTTGGTTTAGCTTGTCTTGTTCGACTTTGATCTCCGAGCACTACGAAAGTACCCAGAGACGGTACATTGTTTTTCCAGGTAAAAACAACAGGCAAACCCTAAGTTGTTTTAATCAGTCCCTGTTTCTAGCGCCAAACTGTGTGAGTATAAAACCTGCATAAGTACTTTATACTCTACAGCAACCAAATCTAAACCAAACTAAAGTTTATTTACATATTATGCACAGTACGAAGACCATAAGATCAATACCGATTATGATTTTATAAACAGATAACAAGGGTTAAAGTATAACAATGAATCATATTTCTGCCTAACTAGTACATGGATATGATCCTTAGGAGTTTGAGGAGATACATACCTAATCCCACTCTCACCACTTAGGTTACACCAAAAATCCAACCTCCACAAAGTTTCTCGAGCTCGCCTTATATAGGCCGAGTCTGAGTGGTTTACATCTAATAAGACAGACTACTCAATTGTGGTGGTGTCAGAGATTGTCGAGTAAGGCGGTTCCTTCGGTGAGATCCCCCCGAAGATGTCTTCGCACTTCTTATCCTTCGATGACCAGTGCGAGTCTTTCCTCGCCAAGTTCTGCCTCGGGGAAACTTTGTAGGTTAATCCCGAAGCGAGGCTGCGATATCCTTGGGTGGGGCTTGGTCCTTCCGATCTTGACACGTGTCCCGAGGGTGTTTTACCCTCCACACAAGCCTTTAACATCGGTTAAAGAAACTCCTGTAAAAGACGTCAGCTAGGGGAATCAAGTGTGTGACGATCTGTGGGGGATCTAGAGACGTAAGGAGTGCGACAGTAGCCAGTTCGCTTGGAGGGTTGGAATTGGTCTCTGCTACATCCCAAACCGAAGTCTTATAGTAGGCTAGTGTTTGTAGCAGTTTGTACTGTGTGGTGTTCAATCTGGACGAGGTCCCGAGGTTTTTCTACAGGTTGTAGTTTCCTCGTTAAAAAAATCTCTGGTGTCTTGTGTTCTTTACTTTCCGCATTATATTCTCTGATTATATAATTAAAGCAAACACAAGAAGTATATTATTATAAACCTGATTGTTGTCCTCAATCCATCCCTTGAGGTTACCAAGACCCTGTCTTGCGTTGGACTGATCCTTGTGTGTGGAGGGTAAAACCCCTCGGGACACGTGTCTTACATCTAAGAAGCATAACCACTCCAGAGGATCGGCAGCGAAGCCTCGGACTAGACCAAACGCGAACGAAGTGAGGACTCGGAAGAAAAGGATTCGGACCACATCGAGGGACCGAAGCCCCAGAGTCAACTTCGGAGCACCACCGAATAAACCGCCTTACTCGACAATGACTGACACCTCCACGATTGAGTCCTTTGTCTTATTAGCTGTAAACCACCCAAGCTCGGCCTATATAAGGCGATCTTGGAAAACATTGTAGGGGTTGGATTCTTTTGGGTAGAACCTAAGCGGCAAGAGTGGGATTAGGTCTGTATCTCCTCTGGTTCCTTAGGGTTACAATCCATGTAGTTACAACACAGAAATTAATACAAGTCTTTATACATTTAGCCTTTGATTACTGTTATTATATGTACCTTCGGTATTGTTCTTATGATCCTCGCACCATTGAATCTTGTTTAAAGTAACTGTATGTATGAGTAGATCTGATGGATATGGTATATTATGTACATATGCAGATTTTCTACTCGTACAGTTTGGCGCTAGAAACAGGGATGATTAAAACAACTTAGGGTTTGCCTATGTAGTTTTCCCCCTTTTCCCATGCCTTTGATAAATGGTTTTGTGATTTTTAGCCGACTACTAGAAAGAAAAGGAAGTCTGAGATGAAAACTGCTAGCGGAGTTGGTGCGCCCGAAGAGTCTTTTGCTTCCAGGGTAAGTGCGGGTAGCGAGGATATCTCCGAAGATGTTTCCTCGGTCACCGTAGTGATGATGTTGTCATTGCCCAGAGTTGTTTGCCTGCCCCTGCAGTCCCCGCTGCTCAAGTTTCTATGGTTGTGGATATTACGGATGACGCTGATGTGCAGGATAGCCAATACCCTGATTTTTCTTCTACTAATGAAACACAAGTTAACCTGAAAGGTGCTGCTGAGCTTTTGTCCTGTTCTGCCGAAGCTTGCATTCCTTCTTCGTCTGGTCTCCTTGAGTCGGTGGTGAGATATGCTAACCAAGTGTCCCCCTTGTCTTTTGTTGTCGTGAAGCCCGTGGACTGGTCTTTGTTTTTCTTGAAAGACCCTGATCCCCCTTTGGATTCACAAGTAGCCGTCTTTGATGATCGAGTGTCAGAGTTGCGGTCTGAACTTAACGTCGTTACGTTGTTTATGGATGAGTATAGACGTGTCGCCGATGAATCGAGGGCCCGAGAAGAGGCTACTGCCGCCGAAAATACTCTTTTGAGAACTCAACTTCGTGACTTTGATGCAAGGGTAGCCGTTGTTGCTTCCCAAACTGAAGGGTTGAGTCTTACCTATGCCCGTTCTGCTGCGATAACTGTTAACGAAGCTTTTGCTGAGGTCGAGTGCCATTTCCTTGGTATCGCTTTCCCGAGGATGAATGTCTCTTAGTCGTCATTTCCTATGGAAGAAATTATTCGGAATTCCCTACTTCCACCTGTATTTTGACCTGTTGGGTGAATTCCTGGTCATTTCTTGCCCCATGAACTTGTTTTCTTCTTTTTATTTTGTTGTCGTAACTTTTGTAACTGGATGTATCCGAATGGTAATATTGTTGATCATGAGATCTTCTCCTTATTGTCTATTATTTCAGGCATTTCAACCTTCTTGGGTTAAGCATTATCTTTCAATCATCCCTGGTCAGGGGATGATTTAGGACATTAACCCGGGAAAAAGACTTTCCCGCTAGAGGCGACGTGTGAGTATCTCTATCATTGGGATTCTTACGTTTCGCCTCATACATATTAATGAGGATCCTATAGATGACCTGTGATCAGCAGGTATGCTCCTGTCATGGCAATTGTTCTGTTGCGCTTAGGCTGCTGGCAATTGTTCTGTTGCGCTTACATCGCTGTTACTTTGGTACTTGTCACTTTCCGAGAAAAAACAATTTATTAATATACTGCGTCGTAGCGTCCTCCGTGGAAAAGTAACACAAGATAGATGGTAGAATCTTCGGAATAGTAACTCCTGCTCCTCTTTTCCCCTAGGGGTAGTACTTCTTAATGTATCGTGCATTCCATGGGTGTTGCAAAGTATCTCCTTGCATGTTTCTTTGATATACGATCCCTTCCCTGCAATATCTTCGATGACATATGGTCCTTCTCATACGGGAGCTAGTTTGCCCCATTCAGTTTTCTTTTGGTATGGTGGTATCTGCCTCATTACGAATTCTCCCACCGTAAAGTTTCGAAGAATTACCTTTTTGTTGCACTCCTTGGCGATCCTTCGTTGATAGTTCTCCATTCTTTAGAGTACAGTTTCCCTTCGCCCTTCTAGATCATCTAATTTTTCGTAGATAGATCCGTGGTTAGATTCTTCTCTCAGGCTTCGGTCTTCGTCGTTGGGATGATAACTTCGGTAGGGATTACAGCTTCGATCCCGTAGGTTAGCATGCAAGGTTTTTCTCCCGTGGATTTTTTTCGAGTTGTTCGGTACGCCCATAGCACATTGTGCAATTGCTCACACCATTTCCTTTTGTAATTGTCGAGTTTCTTCTTCAAGATCATAGCTATGGTTTTGTTTGTGGACTCCGCTTGACCGTTGCTTTGTGGGTACGTTGGTGTTGACTTGATCTTAACAACATGTCGATGTTCTTTCCGCTGAGTTGAGCTCCGTTGTCTGATACAATGGCCGCCGGAATCCTGCAAATGATGTGTTCAAACAGAAACTTGAATACATCTTGATCTCTGATGTGAGCGAGGGGTGCAGCCTCCACCCACTTGGTGAAGTAGTCGGTGGCGACTATTAGGAACCTTCGATTGCTGGACCCTGCTACCAATGGACCCACTATGTCGACTTCCCACTTCGCGAATGGCCAAGGGCTCATCACCGCATTCAACTCCGTTGCTGGTGCTTTGAATTTTCTTGCAAACTGTTGGCAGGCCATACATCATCTCGCCATCTCCAATGCATCTCTGTTCATGCTTGGCCAGTAGTATCCTTGTAGTCGGGCTTCCTGCGCTAGGGATCTCATGCCGCTGTGGCTGCCCGTGTCTCCATAATGTATGTCTTTCAAAATGTGTAACCCTTCTTCCTTCGAGATGCATCTGAGCAATGGTCCTAGGAACGTAGATTTGTAGAGAATTTCTTCCTGGAGGTGATATATTTCCACCCTTGAGGTGATCTTCCTAGCGTACTTGGGATCTTCGGGCAATGTTTCGTTGCTTAAGTATTGGTGAAGGGGTACTCTCCAGTCGTCCTCTATCTCATTGCCTTCTGTGTTTGGTGGACTGGATACTTCTTCCACGTCCATCGCTTCTTCTCGTAGTCTCAGTATTCACCGATGGTTCATACACTCTTCGCACCTTGATGGATGTGACACTAGGATCCCGTAGCATATATGATATATATGCCAACGCGTCTGCATGTCTATTGTCCTTTCTTGTTACGTGCCTGTAGGTTACCTTTTCAATCTTCGCTGTGAGTTCTTGTGCTAGCTTCAAGTATGCGGCGAGGCATAAATCCAAAGTTTTATATTGGAGTTCGATTTGTCTGATGACAAGTTGTGAGTCGCTTGTAATCCTGACGTCCGTGATACCTAACTCGAGTATCAGCCGTAGTGCGTGGATCACTGCTTCGTACTCAACGATGTTGTTCGTGTACTCTCCAAATTCTAACCTGAATGCATGTAGGATCTTGTCTCCTGTCAGGGTTGTTATTACGATTTCTATCCCTGCGCCTTCTTTGTTGTCCACACAAATACATCCAAGTACTCCTTCAGTAGCTCTTTCAGTTTTACTTTCATATCTTCCTCCAACAGCGTTCCTATACTCACCTCTCGTGGTCGTTCTTCGGTTCCGACGTTGATTTTCTTCGTTGGCTCAATGGATGAGAATAGTTGCTTTGGAGGTCCTATGGGAGTAACGTTCTGTAATTGTTATTTATCCCCAATCGATGTTGACGCCACCATCACTGCTGGGAGTAATGATGCTACTTTGGCCGCCTTGATTTGCTCGTTGTATTCCTCGTATCTCTTATCTTTCTCCTCTTTCTTTCGCTTTCCTTTATTCTTTTTGAGTCCTTCTTGGACCTCGTTGTGATGTCTAGCTTCGGCTGCGTCACACCTTCGTGCATCTTGCTGGTCTCCTTTGATCTCCATTTCCCCGTATGGTGTGGGAAATCTTAGGTGCTGGTGATACGTCGACGATGTTCTCCTCAGGCGGTACACCCAAAGTCTCCCCATGATGGCGTTGTAGGGCGAGGATGAATCGACGATGCTGAACCTCGCCATGGTCTTCATAGGTCCTGCGTCTACCTGCAAAACTATCTCTCCCTTCGGTTTCGATGTGGATCCATTGAATCCATAAATCGTACACGTAGATGCGTCCATCTGGCCATCCTTTGACCATCCGAAGATAAGGTTCATAGAAGAGTACGTTGAGCGAACTTCCTCCATCTATTAGTATCTTAG
The DNA here is from genome assembly GCA_023529015.1 of Papaver nudicaule. Classification (NCBI taxonomy): domain Eukaryota; kingdom Viridiplantae; phylum Streptophyta; class Magnoliopsida; order Ranunculales; family Papaveraceae; genus Papaver; species Papaver nudicaule. Next base: position 28,507 of record JAJJMA010020948.1, on the reverse strand, counting down.
AAACGTTCCACCCGTGGATTGGTAGAGTAACCACCAAGGGATCATTATGCATTTCGACATCCTGGTTGATGTCCTTGGTAGAAAATGTGAGTGGAGTCGCCATCCACTCCTCCCATTCGTCGGTTAATCTCCCGTTTAATTTGTATACCTCGTGCTCCGAGATTCTCCTTCTTGTTCTTAAACTATTACATATGTCTCCTGGTAGCGAAGGTTCGCTCTCCTGCTGGAACGTGATCATATTGAGTGATTTGTATCCTTCGGGGAGCCGTACCGTCTTTTCCTGTGTCGTTGCGTTGGTTGTTGCTGCCGCCTGCCCAGGTAACTGGACATATTGCCCGAAGTCTCCTTGGTTGATATACCTTTCGATCGTGTTCTTCAGGTGTTTGCATACGTCAGTATCGTGCCCTCGAGTCTGATGGTATTCGCACTAGTCTTTGTGGTTCTTGGTCTCGTCTTTCTGCTTGCCTCGAGTAAATGGGTACGGAAAGTCCTGCCGCCCTCCTTCCTTCTTCAAAATCTCCGAGAGCGATAGAGTCAAGTTGGAATAGACTATATCTGAGTAGTCCCTTCTTCCTTTGTCCCCCGGCTTCACGTCTTTATACCTGGGTTTCTTTTCGAATCCTGAAGTGATGTCTCTCTCCGCTGAGCGCTTCCCGGTCTCTGGTGCAGCTTCTACCGAGTTTGTTCTTTGTGGGGTACTTCGGTCTTGCACTCGAGGGTTATCTCTCTGGATGTCCTCCAACATGATGTACTTGTCTTGAATTACACACAGTTCTCCCTCAGTCGTTGGTGTATGAGCATGTAGTTCCACGAAGATAGAAGATGTTTGATCCAGTCCGAACTTGTAGCAATTGATGCTGATCTCCGGGTTGACCTTTCCTATAGCCTGGCACACCTTCTGCCACCTCTCCGTGTACGTTGGAGTGTTTCTCGAGGCCCGATGGCTAATGCAAATAGCCTATCTAGCCCCGCCTTATTAGCCTTGTTATATATATATAGGTCTCCACAAAGATAACAGATAACTCCTCGAATGAGTCAATTGAGTTTGGTTTGAGGTTGTCAAACCACACCAATGCTATGCCGGTAAGGCTGGATAGAAAATATCGGCACAACACTACGTCATTGGTATCCCAGTAGGCCAACACCCGAAGATAGTACTTTAGGTGTGCTGCCTAGTCAGTAGTTCCGTCGTAACAAGTGAAATTCGGCAATGGGCACTTCAGTGGTATTTTACTTCGTTCGAGTCTGACGGATAGCGGAGTTGTCCTGGCTTCCTGCTTGGCTTCCTCCAACTTGTATCCTCTTTGTTTAGACTTCAAGTCTGCCAACTGGTCCATGACGACCTTTAGTTGAGTGACCACTTCTCCCATCTGCGGTGTGGCTATCATCTCTCCCCGCTGTTGAGACTGCATCCCGTGGCTTTGAGATTGACATGGTCTTCCGTGTGAAAATGAGTGACTGAGATGTTGTGAACCTCCCTCTGTGGTAAGTTGATTCTCCCTTGGTACCCTCCTGGTACGCATACGGGTGGTGGTGCCCGTATCCTATTCCTTAGTGACGAATAGCTTCGTGGCGCTTCTGAATTTACCTCTTCTTCTCCTCTGGTTTGATAGCTTCGGGCTCGCGATTGTCGTTCTTTTGCTTCGGCTCTTTCGCGCAATGCTTGATTCTCCCGAGTCAAGGCGTATATAACCTCGTCCTGCTCTTTCTGGTCCTAAAGTAAGGCTTCCAACTGCGCTGCTAGAGGAGGTTCATTCTGAAAAGGCGAGGATACCGAGATATACCACCAACTTTTTGTTTTCGCGAACCTAGTTGATTACGGTTGTTTGAACGATCTGACAAATCAATATTCAAACAACAACCTGAGTATAGTTCAGAGAACCGAACCCTAACAAGAACGTAGTTCTTGTAGATCTCAATAGAGATGGATTCACTCAAAGGTTATGAATCAACAAACCTGCAATTACTTCTATTATATAAATCAGAGACAATATAATGCGGAAGGAAAAAGTAATGCAAGACACCCGAATTTTGTTAACTAGTGAAAAAGGAGGGGTACCGAAATACTACCAACTTTTCGTTTTGGCTCGTGAGTCTTATGGTTTAAGTCTGGACGATCTCAAAAATCAATATCCAAACTTATAACTGGAGTTGTTAAACCTCGACAAAGAGTACTTTGGAGTCAACTCGACAGTTAGGCAATAACGTACTACTTGGTGCTTTACTTATAAATCAGAGTTATAATGCGGAAAGTAAAAGCACCCAAGACACCAGAGATTTTTTTTAACGAGGAAACTGCCTTGCAGAAAAACCTCGGGACCTCGTCCAGTTTGAACACCACCCAGTACAAACTGACTACAAACACTAGCCTACTATAAGACTTCGGTCTGAGATGTAGCAGAGACCAACTCAAGCCCTCCAAGCGAATTGGCTACTGTCTCCTTCCTTACGTCTCTAGATCTCCCACAGATCGTCACGCACTTGATTCCCCCAGCTGACGTCCTTTACAGGCCTAGGAGTTGCTTTGACCGCTGTCAAAGGATTGTATCAGCAATACTGGTTTTTCAACCTTACTGTTGACGTATGGTGTAACTGTCCTCTATCAGTTTACCACACACAAGATGACTTCCTTCGGATTGTTAAATCCAGGTCATACGGAAATCTACTTCACAAATCGGGGCTGACACGCAAACCAAGTAAGCAATGCCCAATTCGTATCTACCTCAGTTATACACGAAGAACCACTTAAGGAACTTGTATAACTGGAGCTAACTAGGTCTTACAACACCGAGTGCAGCCGCGCGTTTCTACCTTTCCAACCTTGTTGAGTAACGTATCAGTTCTTGAATAGCCGTATATCAGAAGAGATGGACTTTAGAATAAACAAGAACGTGATCAGGTTACCAAGGTTACAGATTAATCCGATTTCAACCAAAGATGGTTTCAATCTCCTACCTGTGCTTCCCAACTCTCAAAAGAAGTCTTTATAGTCGTAGGGAGTTCCCAGAGGAGCTGCAACCTATAAAGAATGACTATACCACAACAAGCATTCACCGAAGTAAAAAGAGTTTACGCTACCTTCCCTAAGGACCTTCACGTATGCTTGATGCTTTCGGTATTTGTCCGTAGACACCTCTATTTATAGCACTCAATAAGATAGGTTGCTTTGGAATAAAGCAATCAATTACTTGTCCCACAAGTTAGGAAAACCCTAAACTTGATAACCAAGTAATAGAGATTAATCTCAATTGGAATTCTTTTTAGAATTATCTGCCAAGTGTTTTGTTAGCTCAAAAACACTTCAAGATAGAAATCCAACAGACCAGAGATAATCTTATCTTATTGACTCATTGAGGATCGTTAGATGGAACACAAAAGAGTTTATGTTTTACACAAGTCCATCTAAGAGATAAAGGAGTTTTGGAATTTGACTCAGAGTGAAATTCTAGGAGAATATTCACTAAATCCGACACCAGCAAGATGACCACCGTCAGATTCACGTACTGGTACGTGAACAAAATAGCCATCTCGAACTCAGAAGAATTCCGAGTTTCTGGTACGCAAACCGGTTCGTGAACCGTGCGCCTGTCAGATTTCGTCAAATCTGGATTCCGCTGGAAGTATTGGGCTGAGCCAGAACTTAGACGTGAGAACGTCCTCAGCTGTGATCCATGGACTCTTTGCTCAAGAGTACTCCTTTAGATTTATCCATATCCAACTAACAGTTTGCAAGCAAACCATTGCAATGGACACATGGCACCGAATCTGTCTCATTCATTCTTGTACTCACAGTATTTGTGGGATCAAACACTGGTCATGACACGAGGCCACGTTACACAAGAATACGATCTCAATCGCTATTATCACTACTAAAGTAGTCGACTATATTTCGAAAGAATAGATGAAGTAGAATAGAAGAATATCCATAAAGTCATAACTCCTACTAACCTTTTGTCGATGAAGAATAATTGATGTCTTCTTTGTCTTCACAGTGTTCGTCTTCAAGGTCTCTACTACTTTGTCTATATCCCAATTCCGAAATCTAAACTCTAGTAGGCTAAATCAAGAATTGAGTTTTGACACCTAAAACTGACAACTAGCTTGACATACCAACGCTAGTGGGTTTGACCGGACAATGCCCTAACAACTAGGAAACTGCAAACCTAGCAGAAAAACCCCGGGACCTCGTCCAGATGTGAACACCCTCAGTAAGAACGGTATACAGACGCTAGCCTACTCTCAGACTTCGGACTGGACTGTATCGAGACTGAATTCACCCTACAAGCAATTCAGCTACCAATGTGCTCCTACGTCTCTTGGCTCCCGCAGTAGCCTACGTACTTGATTCCCTAGCTGACGTCCTTTACAGGCCTAGGAGTTTCTCCACTTCCCTTCGTGAAGACTAGCGCTACCCTGCCTCTAACAGGACGCCTAAAAGTATCCAAGTAATCAAACAAGAATACGATTGTGATTTCCTTTAGACTTGAAGTCAAGGTTAATGGAAATCGATATGTTGAATAGGGCTTATTGATCTAGCCTAAACAACTTTACCTCCAAATGCGAGACGAACTTAGTATGAAACCTAGTTCGTGAATTTGCGTTTGGGAACTTCTAGGGTTTACGATACAAGATCTACCTTACGAAGTTTCTATCAAATCTTGGTCGTGATAAGATTGAAAGAATTCAATCGACCCAAGATACAGGATGGAATTTGACTTCCGACCTGTGCTTCACGATCCTCAAGTGAAGTCTTTCAATAGTCGTAGTCCTAAAAGGACTTCGAGATGACGACCAACCTTTATGCAAGGATACACAAATATGTAGAGGATTGAGATTGTATCTTGCAGAAGGTCATCTATTTATAGTGATCACCAAGGGAGGCTTTGCTTAAAGTTTAAGCAACCTTGAGTAGGGCTCAAGCAAGTTCCGGAACTAGGAAAGTCCATAGCTTGAATACCCATTCTCAATCTTCTAAGAACTTTGGACTAAGCCAAAAGTTAAAGAAGACTCAACCTTGTTTGAAGGTTCGCGACTTCTGGTCCAATGCTTGTTTGGACATCGCTTTGCGACTTCTGGTCCAAATACTTAGTTTGAACATCGCTTGGATTAAGTTGTTGAATTCCATGGGCCAAGTCACGACAAGTCCGAGAACTAATCATGTTTAGACCGAAAACTTCAAGATATGGAGTTGGAAGTTTTCGCATGGCTTATATGAACGCGTTTACAGAGCAGTCCATAGAGTTCAGGAGAATCCAGGAGAATTCTTGAACTTGTATGTACGCGTTCATGAACGCGTTCATACAGACTTACCTCGTTCTCTGAAATGCCAAAGGCAACACATGTACGCGTTCATGAACGCGTTCACTGTTGGGGTCATTTCAATAGACAACTCAACATACTCTACCTATACATATTATCACAAGTGTGACAATTGCAAAGGCGAAAATCCTAGAATACCTTCGGATCATATAAACAACATCATAGACTATTGGTATGATAGAAATAGTAAAACCGATACGGAAAGGAAATACCTTTCTAACCTTCAACGAGGACGTTATAATTTATCAAGTAGTAAGCTTCGGTCTTCGTCTTCATCAGTCTTCGTCTCGATTACCTAAAACTATCCTAGTCCGAGTTGTAGAGTAAACTTATCAAGGATTGTGTTTTTGTCTCATAAACTTGACAACTGACTTGAGATGGCAACATCAGTGGGTTCAACAGAGCTATGCTCTAACAATTTCCCCCTTTGTCAATTTTAGTGACAAAAACCAATCTTACATATGGATTCAAAAAGTAAAATCTTTTAGCCCTAACCATAATGTACTTGATCTTCTTGTAATCTTCAACGTCTTCAGATAAGAGTGTTCCTGCAAGCGAAGATTCAAGGTAGAGATAACAAACTCAAAGTCACCACACATCTTGGTTTCTAGAAGGACATAGTCCAACAAGAGTTTGTTATGCAATTGAGTAGTACGTAAAACTTGGTAAGCATATTGCATCGATGCTTCAAGATACTACACAATTTGATATGTCCTCCCCCTTACTCAATACACTAATTCTTGTTATGCCATGACAAGCACATCGATTTTACTCCCCCTATGATAATGACGTAGACAATTGTCGTAGTAGATAGAAAGATTTTACTCCCCCTTACTACAAGATTTCTCCTCCTTTTTGCCATAAAAATAGACAAAGAAAAGAAATATAGGAATCCTCATAAAATGGCAATAATCAATGTAGACAAAGGTAAACATACCTGAAACGAGAGATAAAAAGATGCAATTCTCTCGTAGATTCCATAGCCGCACTCCCCAAAAAGATATTACCATGAAGCACAAGTTCAAAAGAACTCACCCCCATTATGTGTCATTCCATAAGGAACAACGCGACTACCTTCCCAAGCAAGGTTTTAGGATAATATCTTGGGTACAATTTTCACAAGTGAAATTGTAGATATGTTTTTCTTTCCTAGCCAGTTACGGTCAAATAGGAATTCAAGGTTTAATCTTCCTACTTTCTCAGAGAGTTTCGGTCAACCATCGCCTTTAGAGAAAACATTAGGTTACCCCTTCCTAGTGGTTGTAAGACTAAGAATTAAAGGTACAACATTTAATCCAGCGGAGTTCAACATTGTAGTCTAGGAGGTACCTTATTATCAAAAATCGTCTCCTCTTAGCCATAAGAGTCAGAAGCATGGATTTTGATAATCTATCATGAACTGTTTTACCCGAACGGGTGGTATGGCTAAAAAAGCAAGTTTACGGTTTTGCAATACATTCATAAAGATAATCAATTAAGATCAAGCATTGCAATCATCAATTAAGATTTTAATTTAATAACCTCAATTAATTGATGAAAAGGAAAACACGGAAGTAGTACAAGCAAATCATGCTTAAATCAAAAGATGACTACTTCTAGCATAGTGATTACCCAAACCCTAAGGAAAAGACAAACGCTTTTTTAAAAAGGAGTTACCTATGCCGTACGAATACGAAATTCGTTTGGATACTCAAAGAGTTCCTTGATGATGGGTTTGCAGTCCTCATAATCTGACTCTGAGAGACCTGTCCAATCTTTGAAAAGAGACTTGAAGAATACTAATTTCTCTTTACAATTCTTCTGAGGATTTTCCAAGAGGTTTTCAATCTTCTGCAGCACAAATTTAAGCTTGCGAACAAATTCATGTGAAGTGTAAATGTTGATCACATGGTGTGCATTAGGAACACCTCTCTCTGATTTTGGATGTAGATACTCTTGATCAAGCTTTTCTGTATAGTAGTCTCTATTTCTAATAACTATTTCTGTGATAGAAGCCATGATGACATTGAAGAGAATATTGGTAGAACACAAATATATAGTGTTTGTGAACGGTGCAAACTTAGGAAACAAGTTCGTGAGGAGGTTTTTTATAGACTTTCTCTACATTGCTTTGTAGATTCATTACCTCTTTTAGTTTCCAACAGAATTAAGTTTATATATCAACTTATATGTTTAGGAAATTGTTTCCAAGAGCATAATCTCTAACAGGGTCAAATGGAGATTCTCATGGTTCATGTTCTCGACTTTTGCCTTAGGAGCCAGAGGCAGGGAGATATTTCCAAAAGAAGTCGAGAGAAAGTTGATATTCACGTCGAGTCATTACATTTTGGACTCAGATAAGACGTGATGTACACCTTTTTATACGATTATAGCATCGGACTCACTACAAGAAGGAGTCTCACCATTGGTGTAAGGAATAACTATAACAACCTCTTTGGGATTTATTGTTATATACCATCAGGACAAAAGGTCACATAACCAATTGAGCGTGGATTCATCTCTTTGGAGCACTGCTCAACAATTTTATGAGATATTGATTTTTATTCCTGAAAATATTGTAGGACTTAAAAGCAATCTAACAAAAACAATAAGAACTGACTTGTTCCTTTTTAATCAGATGAGCTGATTTAATTTGATGTCTCAGAATCACAAGTCACAGATTTGAGACGTCATTCACACAATTTTTTAAGTGGAGAACGGGTGAGCATAATGCTCACGATCAGGTTTTGTAGAGTGATTCTTACCTTTACCTCTTTTTCCTGAAGACAAAGGAACACCATTAGCTAAATTGCTGATGCATCTTCTTTACGTCGTTCTCGAGTTTAGCAACAATAACCTTTTTTTGTTGAAACTTTCTGCATCTTCTCAGGATATGATTATCCTTCTGAAAAAGAAGGGGTACCAAAATACTACCAACTTTTTGTTTTGGCTCGTGAGTCTTATGGTTGAAGTATGGACGATCTCAAAAATCAATATCCACACTTATAACTGGAGTTGTTAAACCTCGACAAAGAGTACTTTGGAGTCAACTTCACAGTTATGCAATAACGCACTACTTGGTGATTTAATTATAAATCAGAGTTATAATGCGGAAAGTAAAAGCAGACAAGACACCAAACGTTTTTTTAACGAGGAAACTGCCTTGCAGAAAAACCTCGGGACCTCGTCCAGTTTGAACACCGCCCAGTAAAAACTGACTACAAACACTAGCCTACTATAAAACTTCGGTCTGGGATGTAGCAGAGACCAACTCAATCCCTCCAAGCAAATTGGCTATTGTCGCCTTCCTTACGTCTCTGGATCCCCTACAGATCGTCACGCACTTGATTTCCCTAGCTGACGTCCGTTACAGGCCTAGGAGTTGCTTTGACCGATGCCAAAGGCTTGTGTCAGCAATACTGGCTTTTCAACCAAACTGTTGACGTATGGTGTAACTGTCCTCTATCAGTTTACCATACACAAGATGACTTCCTTCGGATTGTTAAATCCAGGTCATACGAAAATCTACTTCTTGATCGGGGCTGACACGCAAACCAAGTAAGCAATGCCCAATTCGAATCTACCTCAGCTATACACGAAGAACCACTTAAGGAACTTATATAACTGGAGCCAACTAGGTCTTACAACACCGAGTGCAGCCGTGCGTTGCTACCTTTCCAACCTTGTTGAGTAACGTATCAGTTCTTGAATAGCCGTATATCAGAAGAAACGGACTTTAGAATAGACAAGAACGTGATCAGGTTACCAAGGTTACAGGTTAATCCGATTTCAACCAAAGATGGTTTCAATCTCCTACCTGTGCTTCCCAACTCTCAAGAGAAGTCTTTATAGTCGTAGGGAGTTCCCAGAGGAGCTGCAACCTATAGAGGATGACTATACCACAACAAGCATTCACCGAAGTGAAAAGAGTTTACGCTACCTTCCCTAAGGACCTTCACGTATGCTTGATGCTTGTGGTATCTGTCTGTAGACACCTCTATTTATAACACTCAATAAGATAGGTTGTTTTGGAATTAAGCAATCAATTACTTGTGCCACAAGTTAAGGAAACCCTAAACTTGCCAACCAAGTAATAAAGATTAAGTTCAATTGGAATTCTTTTTAGAATTATCTGCCAAGTGTTTTGTTGGCTCAAAAACACTTCAAGATAGAAATCCAACAGACCAGAGATAATCTTATCTTATTGACTCATTGAGAATCAGGAGGGAACACAAAAGGTATTTATGTTTTACACAAGTCCATCTAAGAGATAAAGGAGTTTTGGAATTTGACTCAGGGTGAAATTCTAGGAGAATATTCACTAAATCCGACACCAGTAAGATAGCTACCGTCAGGTTCACGTACTGGTACGTGAACAAAATAGCCATCTCGAACTCAGGGAATTTCCGAGTGTCTGGTACGCAAACCGGTTCGTGAACCGTGCGCCTGTCAAATTTCGTCAAATCTGGATTCCGCTGGAAGTACTGGGCTGAGCCAAAACCTAGACGTGAGAACGTCCTCAGCTGTGATCCATGGACTCTTTGCTCAAGAGTACTCCTTTAGATTCATCCATATCCAACTAACAGTTTGCTAGCAAACCATTGCAATGGACACATGGCGTCAAATCTATCTCATTCTTGTACTCACAGTATTTGTGGGATCAAACACTGGTCATGACACAAGGCCACGTTACACAAGAATACGATCTCAATCGCTATTATCACTACTAAAGTAGTCGACTATATTTCGAAAGAATAGAGAAAGTAGAATAGAAGAATATCCATAAAGTCATAACTCCTACTAACCTTTTGTCGATGAATAATAATTGATGTCTTCTTTGTCTTCACAGTCTTCGTCTTCAAGGTCTCTACTACTTTGTCTATATCCCATTTCCGAAATCTAAACTCTAGTAGGCTAAATCAAGAATTGAGTTTTGACACCTAAAACTGACAACTAGCTTGACATACCAACGCTAGTGGGTTTGACCGGACAATGCCCTAACACCTTCCCACAGAATGAGCAACATTGCTTCTGAGATTGATTTTTCCCAGAGGCACCAAAATCAAAATTGATTTTTTCATTGGCAGGAGGAGATGATCCTGCAAGTATGAAAGTGTTGCTGTTCGTGAAAGAGTTACTTTTGTACCCTAAGCCATTTGTATCTCCAAATGACTTTTGCCCAAAAAGCATGGCTGAAATTTTATCCGAGCTACCAGATAATTTTTGCAGGTCATCTTTTAAGGTACAATTTTCTGATAGAAGTTTTGATACTTCACAGTTTGATTTCTCAAGCTGATCATTAGTTATCAGAAGCGATTCTTCATTCTTTTTAAGAGATTCTTTTAGCAAAAGATTTTCTTTAAAGAGAATTTTGCTTTTATCCAGAAATTCAAGTATCAGATTATCTGAATCATCTTCATCAAAATTCTTGGCTATTAAGGCCTGATCAAGCACGTTCTCGAAAAGATGTTCATCAGGCATTTCATCGAGAGTGGCCAAGAGAGAGTTGTGCCTAGCTTGGACATTCTTTCATCATATGTCCATAACCACGACACTTGTAGCATTGGATTTCTTCCTCTGGAGTATCCTCAGTTTTCTTTGGAGATTCTGAATTCTCGAACTGTTGTTTGGAACGTTACATCCTTTTGTTCTTCAGAAGTTCTCTAATCTGTCGAGTGATCAAGGACAAGGTAGAGTTTATGTCAGAGTTATCTTGATCATCACACTCATCAGCCCAAGAGATGCTAGATGTTGTGAGATTAGGATCACGATTAGCTTTGAATGCTATAGACTTAATTTCAGTCTTGTGATCATGATCGAAGATTTTGAGTTTGGCAATAAAATCGCCTCTCTTTATATCAAAACCAAATGACTCTTGGATGGCATGTTTTTTGGAGTCATATTTTGAAGGTAGAGACCTAAAGATTTTTCTCACAATTTCTCTTTCCTCAATTGTTTTTCCAAGCGACTGCGAGGCATTAATAATTGTAGAAAGTTTGTGATTGAAATCTTCAAATGTTTCTTCATCAGACATTCAGAGGTTCTCCCAATCTGATGAGAGAATTTGAAGACGAGCTTCTTTCTCTGAAGTGTTGCCTTCAAATATGTTTTGCAGAGTTTCCCAGGCTTTCTTTGATGTACTACACGTAGATACATGATGTTGAAGATATGGGGTAACTGCATGGATGATCGCATTAAGCGCACCTGAATCTATCTTAACTTCTTTCCTTTCATCATCGGAATATTGTGAGGGAGTTTTATCCTTTACAACATTACCGATTTTGATAGTGGGTATGGTAAACCCATCTTGCACAAAGACCCAACACTGATAGTCTCGTGATTGAAGAAAAGAGCGCATGACGGATTTCCACCATAGATAGTTTGTGCCATCAAAGACTAATGGAACGTTCACATTAGCAGAATAATGTGTGTTCATAGTTCACAAAAGCGTCAAACACAGACAGTTACGTCCTTTCCAAGGTGTTTGCCGACTCTGATACCAACTGAAAAAGCGAGGATACCGAGATATACCACCAACTTTTTGTTTTCGTGAACCTAGTTGATTACGGTTGTTTGAACGATCTCACAAATCAATATTCAAACAACAACCTGAGTATAGTTCAGAGAACCGAACCCTAACAAGAACGTAGTTCTTGTAGATCTCAATAGAGATGGATTCAGTCAAAGGTTATGAAACAACAAACTTGCAATTGCTTCTATTATATAGATCAGAGACAATATAATGCGGAAGGGAAAAGTAATTCAAGACACCAGAATTTTGTTAACGAGGAAACTGCAAACCTGGCAGAAAACCCCCGGGACCTCGTCCATATGTGAACACCCTCAGTATGAACGGTATACAGACGCTAGCCTACTCTCAGACTTCGGACTGGACTGTATCGAGACTGAATTCACCCTACAAGCAATTCAGCTACCAATGTGCTCCTACGTCTCTTGGCTTCATCAGTCTTCGTCTCGATTACCTAAAACTATCCTAGTCCGAGTTGTAGAGTAAACTTATCAAGGATTATGTTTTTGTCTCATAAACTTGACAACTGACTTGAGATGGCAACATCAGTGGGTTCAACCGAGCTATGCTCTAACAGTGCCTTAGATAGGGGATTTTCTTAGGTGATTCTTTTTGAAAAGAAGGTAATTATTTTCTAAGAGAAGGTGACATAGGGATGCCGACACAAGAAGATTTTTCAGTATTTTCAAGAATAGTTTTGCTTGAAGAACTTACTTCATCTTTGGGTTTTGTGTTTTTTTCCTTTCAGAATCCTATAGTCTTTGTAAGCGCAAGCTAAACCAGAAGCAACTTTTTTACACAATTCCTGACTATTGATTTTCTCCTCTAAGATTTTTTTCTCACGAATTTTCCAATTAATTAAGGAGTTCTCAATAGAGAGAATATTATCCTTTGTTTCAGCAAATTCTTGAAAGAGATTATTCTATTCAATAGTCTTGGATTCAAGTTTTTCTGAAAGTGTAATTTTTCTTGAAAAACAGGGGTACCGAAATAATACCAAATTCTCGTTTGGGTTCGTGAGTCTTATGGTAAGATATGAACGATCTAAAAATTCAATATCTAAATCTGTAATAACCTGAGTTGGATCACAAGTGATCAATTCCGACGCAAGACAAGTCTTGGTGAATCCCTCAAAAGGACTGGGAATTAACTGCAGGTTATAATAACATACCACTTGTGTATTCTTTAATTATATAATCAGAGATATGATGTGGAAAGTAAAGCACACAAGACACCGGAAGTTTTGTTAACGAGGAAACTGCTATCTAGCAAAAAAAAAAAAAAAAAAAAAAAAAAAAAAAAAAAAAAAAAAAAACTGGACCTCGTATAGTTTCAATACAGTACAGTACTAATTGTCTACAAGCACTAGCCTACTGTCAGACTTCGGTCTGGGATGTAGAAGAGTCGTATTCCACCCTCCAAACGAATCAACTACTGTCGCACTCCTTACCTCTCTTGGATCTCGCAAGACCCTACATACTTAATTCCCCTGGCTGACGTCCTTTACAGGCCTAAGAGTTGCTTTAAACGTTATTAAAGGCTTGAGATAACTTCGGCTTTGCAACCTCTATTATCTGATGTATGTTTCGAACTGTCCTCCACAGTTTAACATACGTAAGTGACTTTCTTTAGATATGATCAATGTTATACGAAAATCTAGTTATAAGCGGGGCTGACATGTAAAACAAGTAAACAATGCCCAACTTGTCTCTATCTCAACTGTGAAAAAAATCACTTGAGAACTTACACAATCGGAGGTAACTAGGTCTTACAACACCGTGTGCATCCATACATTGCTTCTTTCAAACCTTGTTGTCACGTAGCTGTTCTTGAATGGCCTTATTGCAGAAGAGAAGGACCATAGAATAAACAAGAACAAACTCAATCTACCAAGGTTACAGGTTACTCTGATAATTACCAGAAAGGTATGTTATCGCCTAACTGTGCTTCCCAACTCTCACGAGAAGTCTTTATAGTCGTTAGGGAGGAACTGCTACCTAATAGAGAATGCCTACCACAACAAGCTTACACCGCAGTGCAAAGAGTTTATGCAAAATTCCACAGAGAAATTTTACGTCTGCTTGATGCTTGTGCTTTTAGTTCTAAAATCCTTCATTTTTTAGCGATCAATAAGATAGGTTGATTTGGAATAAAGCAATAGAGACCTTGTGCTACATGTTAGCTAGTATCCGTGTGACGCGCCCGATACTTGACTTGCACACGAAGATTCACAGTTTAATCACATGTAGAAATATGTTAACATTTATCTGTCAAGTTTTTTTCTAGCTCATAAACTACTTCAACATAGAGATCCAACGGAAATGTGAATAACTGAATCTTATTGAGATTCGTTAGATAGACCGCAGACTATATTTTCGTGATAAGGAACAAGTCTATCTAAGAGATAAGGAGTTATCTGTTGAACCCACGTAGCAATCCCGAAAATTGCCATCAAGAGGTTCGCGAACCTCCTAAACTTGGAATGCATGATAAAAAGTCCGAGCAACTGTACACGTACATGTTTGTGTACAATTTCAACTTTTTTGGACTCAGGAGGAAAATCTGGAGCTCCTGTACGCGAAGCGGTTCGCGAACTACCTGATGCCAAATAAGGGTTTTAATGGATCCGCTCAAAGTACTTGGGCTGGGACAATTTCCGTACTTAGACGTGGATACGTCCTGAGCTATAATCCATGACTCTGCTCTAGAGTATCTCCTTAGATTCACCATTCTCCCACATTTGATTTGCAAGCAAACCATTGTAATGGAAAGTGTATGGAATTTATCTCATGTATCTTGTAAACTTAGTATACCAGGAATGCATGCCAACATAACTCATGGTTATGTAAACAAGATAAAAACATCTCAATTTGCCATAGTTACTACTAAAGTAGCCAACTATTTCGAAAGATAGAATACGTAGAAAAGAAGAAAATCCATATAATGTCACAACTCCTAGCTACTAACCTTTTGTTGATGAAGAATATACGATGTCTTTGTGGTAACCTCTGTCTTCATCTTCAATTCCGAAATCTAAACTCTAGTAGGCTAAATCAAGAATTGTGTTTTGGGATCTAAAACTAATAACTAGCTTGACATACCAACACTACTAGGTTTGACCGCGTAATACTTTAACATATCTGTTAAGAAAGTCTTTACAATCTTGCGTACACATAAGATAATCTTTTCTCATGTTTCTTAACTCGGAACGAAGTTCTTCAACAAGATACGTGAGTTTTTCTTGTGATTTTGTTATGAGTCATAAGCTGTGGGGACAAGTGTCTCTTTATTTGGTACTGACATCAGAAGAACTTCTTGAGTCAAAACAAGTGGACATATCCTGTTTATCAAATAACACTAAGCTCTTTGCATAATTAAAGATGGTGCCATAGTTCAAGAACTTAGGCAAACACAGACAAATATGTCTTTCAAGTGTTTGCCCGCTCTGATACCAATTAAAAGGAGGGAATACCAAGTACACCACCAACTTTTGAATTCGTGCACCTACTTTATTAGAGTACTTGAACGGTCTCAAAAATTAATATTCAAACAATAACTTAAGTCAAGTTCTTTATTCAACAACTGAATCCCAACAAGAAAAAGTTCTTGCAGATCTAAAAGAGATGGAGTCACTCGAAGGTTTAATCAACAAATTTGCAATACTTTAATTATATCGATCAGATATAATATAACGCGGAAAGTAAAAGTAAAGCAAGACACCAGAAGTTTTGTTAACGAGGAAACCGCAATCCAGCAGAAAAACCCCGGGACCTAGTCCAAATTTGAACACATGCAATATTAAGCAAATACAAACGCTAGCCTACTATCAGACTTCAAACTGGAATGTAATTGAGACTGAATTAAACCCTCCAAGAAATTCAACTATCGTTATGTTCCTATGTCTCTTAGCTCCCGCAAGAACCTACGCACTTGATTCTCTTATTTAAGTTCCTTTATAGCTAAGAGTTGCTCCACAGTCCTTCGTGAATACTAGCGCTACCCTGCCTCTAACAAGACACCTGGTTGTACTCTATTATCTTTCAACAAAGAATACGAAAGATAATCTCTTTTGGATTTAAAATTAAGGTTAATGGAAATCTATTTATCAGTTAGGGCTTATTGATCTTGCCTAACTAATTTTACCTGGTAACGCGTGATGAACTTGATACAAGACCTCATTCGTGATTGCGTTATGGAACTTCTAGGAGTGCATCCGTACGAAGTTTCTATCAAATTTTGGTCTTTATTGATTAATTGATAACAATACAATCGACCCAAGATAAATGATCAAGATTATTAAATCCGACCTGTGCTTCACGATCCTCAAGTGAAGTCTTTTAATACTCGTAACCTAAAGAAAATAGGTTTCAAGATGACGACTAACTTTATGCAAGGATACACAATAATATGTAGAAGATTGGTTGTATCTTTGCAGAAGGTCGTCTATTCATATTGATCGTCAAGGGAGGCTTTGCTTGAAAGTTAAGCAACCTTGAGTAGGGCTCAAGTAAGTTCTCAAGCATGAGGTGTCCATAAACTTTCTAGAGATCCAACCTAATCTCGTCTAACCACCTTTAGCAAAAGTAGCCTTAGATAGTGAGAAGACTCACCTTGACCTATGTGAAGGACGTGGCAAAGGTCTAACAAGTAAACCATGCATAGGGTTAGCGTAAGGATACGTGAAAGACTGATAACAGACAGGAGTTCTGAAGGCTTGTTGTGAACGCGTTCATAAAGGCAAACTTCTAAAATGAAGTTTTCTTTGCTTGGTTATGAACGCGTACATAACATAACTAATAGAGTTTAGGAGTTCTGAACTCAGAGGTATGAACGCGTACATAACATAGTCACATAGAGTTCGGGAATTTTCTCACAACATATGTATTAATTCAAAAACTAACTCTATTCCCACCGTAGTTCTTATGATCATTAGTCATATGGAAAAACCATTGTGCCAAGAGAACTCATCTTTCAATCCTTCTAAGATCATTAAATACAACATCATCGACTATTAAATTGATAGAATTAGTGGATAAAAAATCAAGGAGAACCATTCTAACCTTTTGACGATTAGACGATAAATATCAAGTGTGTAAGCTCCGGTCTTCGATATTAAATAGTTTTCGTCTCAATACCTAGTATATCCTAGTACAAAATGATATTGTAGACTAAATCAAGGATTGTGTTTTGGTAACTAAACTTGACAACTAATTGATATGCCAACGACAATGGATTCAACCGAGTAATGCTCTAACAATAGGTACTTTTTGTTTGTTGATATTTTGAGAGAATGAACGTTGAGGATAACTCAGTTGATAACATGTTGGATAACGAAAGATAACCAGTATTCACCCATTACAAATAATCTTTACTAGTGTGCTATCATATTAATTTATCGAAACATTTAGCAACCCATCATATTAATTAGGAATTGAAAAATAGGGGATACCAAGTACACCATCAACTTTTTAATGTCGTGAACCCATGTGATAAGTTACTTAAATGGCCTCAAAAATCAATATTCAAGTAACAATCGAAATGAGATCTTTATTCAAGATCCGAATCCACACAAAGATAGATCTTTGAAAATCTCAAAGAGATTTAATTCCCTCGAAGGTTGATAACGTACGTATTTGTAATACTTTAATTATATCAATCAGAAAAATAAAATGCGGAAAATAAAGTAATGAAAGACATCAAAAATTTTGTTAACGAGGAAACTGCAATCGACCAGAAAAACCCTGAGACCTCGTCCAATTTTTAACACACGTCGTATTAAGACGCTACAAGCACTATCCTACTATCAGACTTCAGACTGGAACGTAACTAAAACAGAATTTACCCTCCAAGCAATTCATTTGCAAT
This sequence comes from Papaver nudicaule, assembly GCA_023529015.1. Classification (NCBI taxonomy): domain Eukaryota; kingdom Viridiplantae; phylum Streptophyta; class Magnoliopsida; order Ranunculales; family Papaveraceae; genus Papaver; species Papaver nudicaule. The sequence goes on along the minus strand of JAJJMA010020948.1, from coordinate 10,815 downwards.
TGTTTATCTGCATCTCTTGGTTCTCGCAAGATCCTGCGCACTTGATTCCCTTATCTAATATCCTTTATAGCCTAAGAGTTTCTCCATAGTTTTTCGTCAAGACTAGCGCTACCCTGCCTTTAACAGGGTGTCTGGTTTTGGATTTCGTATAACTATTCAATCAAGGTTTAGGTAAAATCGAGTTCTTGATCAATTACGGCTTATTAATCTATCCAAATTTAGTTTACCTCAATAGAGTAACAATGTTAACACTAGGTCTAGAATTTTCTATGTAGAACTTTTAGGTCTTAATTTTACTTAAAAGAGCCTTACGAAGTTTCTATCAAAATCTTGATCTTATGATCGATCGTTCACGAACGATACAATTGATCCAAGATACATGATCAAGGATTCTCACCCGACCTGTGCTTTATTATCCTCAAGTGAAGTCTTTACGATAGTTGTAACATTTAAAAAGGTTTCGAGATGCGACCAACCTTGAAACAAGGATACACAATAATGTGTAGAGGATTGAAGGTGTTTGTTGCAGGAAGTTATCTATTTATATTGATCATCTTGGGAGGTCTAGCTTAAGACTTAAGAGACCTTTGATTGGGGCTCAAGCCAGTTCGTGAACTTAGAAAAGTCCATAAGTTGCTTTATGTCCAATCTTAACTTCTCGAACCGCATAGAGCCACAAATTCCTAAGGTAGTGAAAATATTCATTTTGACTCATAAGAAGGTTCGCACCGAAACATTCAATGAAGATTGTTCACCGGTTAGGTACGTGAACTGTAAATATATATAATTGATAAGAGTTTCGAAACATCTGTATAGTTTGCAATAGGTGCATGAACTATTATAACAGTTCAATTACGATTCCTACTCATATGGCCTGCGATATTTACGTGAACCATGGTATATACTTTGGACTTAAGAAACTTTTCATTCTAGTATGGTTTGGATAGGTACGTGAACCTGTTAGCTTGAGTGCTCGATCTCGAATTTCAATGGTTAAGCCATTGTACATCTACGATTTCTCATTCCAAAATTTCCAAATCTTCGTATACAATGGTAAAATCAAGTGTTAAGATACAAAGAACTTTCTTTTCCAATCATTTTATGAAGACCATACAACACCATCGACTATTATATGATATAATGGTAAACACGAGATCAAGGAATAATCCTTACAAACCTTTTGACGAGAAGACAAAGATAACCAAATGTGTAAGCTTTGGTTTTCAATCTTCAATCGGTCTTTGTCTTAAAACCTAATCTATCCTAATCCGAGAATGACACTGTACACTAAATCAAGGATTGTGTTTTGGCAACTAAACTTGACGACCGATTTAACATACCAACGGCATTGGGGTCAGCCGAACAATGCTCTAACACGAATAAAACTTGAATTATATTTGTTGTTTGACAACTAGCCATTCAACCCCTCGTAAAAACTAATCTAAATCGTCTCTCTTCGGAGGGAGTGATATGAAATGTAATCTAAGTTATCAATGGGTGTCTGGTCAATTTAGCCGGCAATGAGGCACAATCCATTGGATGGCATAACTTTTCTTGTATTAAAAAAAATGAACACAAAACTATTAGTATACTTATCTTTAAAGAAATCCCACAACATTTGACAGAAGGCGAATAATAAGAGTTGAACTACTGACATTATGAAAGTATTTGCTCGTTAATTGAAGTATGATGAATGATCTGTTTACATGGTTATCTTGACATTTTGACGGCAAATTGTTTATAAATCCCTTACAACAACAAATATGAATCTAAGTTTTTGGTTACAAGTTCCTAATATTTTCCTTCAAATAATGAACACAATTCGAGACTTATACCGCCACTACCTTCATTTAAAAATTAACGCTGGAAAATTAAAATGGTGAAAGTAAAATTGATAGACAGTGAGATTTGGTATCTCCAAACACACTCATTTTTCGTAAGAATATGGCTTTGTAAGAAGAACATACCACCAAATCAATTCAAATTCATCATTGTCTCGAAATATTAAATTACTTTCATCTCTGCCAAAATCTAATTACACCACACTACCAAAAGAAAAAAAAAATAGGTTAATTAATGTCTACCAATCCTCATTTTTCTTACACAGGGATGAGCAACAGCTAAATCTATTTTCTCTCTCCTCTATTTCACTTTTTAGAGCGAGAGAGAAAATCGTTCGTCCTCACTCACACCAGTAAAAGTCTTCTCTTCTCTTTCTCTCTTCAAAACATCTCCATTACTGAGTCACCTGTTGGAAATTTGGCACTAAAACAAAGGGTGAGAAAAGAATTGTCATCTATGGGTTCAAGGCTCTAGTAATAGATTCTTTTCGACAACTATTCGACCCTTTCCAATTAAATTGGCGAATACAATAGGTCACTTAATATTGCCTTCAGGATACTTGAAGCCCTACGACAGAAATTGAGTTCAAGGCTTGTACAACCTTGACCCAATCAAGAACACACAATTGATTGTTTCTGATGATGCTTATTAGAGAGAAAACACAGAGAGTAAAGATATGTGTTTTGAATGGAAAACTAGAACGCTATTTATAGAGGATTTGCATCCGTTGAAGATGTCTTTTCATCTTCAACAGGCATCTATTCAGTGCGAATGGACATGTCTCTTCATCAACAGACATTAATGGTGTCTATTGGGAAACGACATTTCTGTTCAGTTTTCTAACTCACCGAACCCTCCCATAACGCCTACAAATTAAGGGTTTGTTGAAAATATCCAACATTCTTCCCTCATTTTCAAAAAACCAAATCAAAGTATAAAAGTTTTAAAATTGGAGTGGCTGCATCACTCAAGTGACTGCCTATGTACCCGAGTGGGATCAAGCCGACATAGTTCTCGCTAAATTGAGACAAAGCATCATCGTAGAAACTAGTATATAAATGATAGGTACCTTCTGGGTTTGAGCCTTCACTTAGTGCAAGAAATTCAAAGCTTTATCGAGGTCCTATGGTGAATTCTATCTTGAACCAAGTACCCCTTGTGATAATACCAGAATCTCCACACATACTGATTTCAGTGAGTTATGTGTTATGTAGCTCGCACATTAATGGCCCTGTGCTTTCACCTGAATTCATGAGTCTCCTTCTGAGAACGGTCTTATTCTCATAGGAAACGGCCTGATTTCCATACTCATATAGGTAAGTCTCGAAGGCGTTTCTGCGATACACCTTGTAAACAATTAGACTTATTAAGGATTTATCATCCATCCCTAAATTCATGCAGAATCACTACACTAGAAGGACAATGGGAAGTTTTAGTTTAGTGTACCATAATCACTTTAGTAACTTGTTGGTACCACATTGAACTTAGTTTATCTTTTCAAAACATAAGTTGGGTTTCCATTCCAGTGATCAAACTTTTTTCACGGACCTGAGTCCCATCTCCTTACACTTTATTGATACCACATCCTTTGGTATACTCTTAGTGAAGGATCAGCCAAGTTCTTCTTTGAATCAATATAGTTCACTGCAACTACTCCTCTTTTGGGTAATTGTCTTACAATCTGATGTCTAAGACTAGCATGTCTTGACTTTTCATTATAGGTCTTGTTTGTGACCGTAAAAATCGTAGCCTGATTATCACAGTTAATCATGACTGATGGAGCTGGCTTCTTCTATAAAGGGATCTCCACAAGTAAATTTCTAAGCCATTCTGCCTCCTTACATGCATCAGTAAGTGCAATCAATTCTGACAACATTGTCGAGTCAGTAATGCAGGTTTGCTTCTTGCAACTCCAATATAGCAACACCACCCAATATAAATATCCATCCACTAGTAGATTTGGATTTGGATTCTACATTGTTCCAATTCGCATCACTGTATCCTTCTAATGCAGCGGGATATCCCTGGAAATGTAAACCATCTATGGTTCCCTTCAAGTAACCCAACTCTTGAAATTGCTCTCCAATGTTCAACTCCCGGGTTACTTGAGAAACGCCATAGCACTCCCACTGCTTGGGCTATGTCCGGTCTTGTGCAATGCATAGCATACATAAGACTACCAATAACACTAGAATACTCAAGTTGATCATGAGTCCTTCCCGTGTTCTTTACTAACTTTACATATGGATCTGAAGGAGTAGGGGTCGGCTTGTCATCAAAGTGACCATATTTCCTGAGAAATTTCTCAATGTAATGAGATTGGGTTAAAACCAACTCATCTCCCTTTCTTAGGATCTTAATTCCTAATATCACATCAGCCTCCCCTAGATCGTTCATGTCAAAGTTAGCTAGAGTTAAGACTTCTTAGTTTCTTCCACAACAGACAAGTCAGATCCAAAAATAAGCATGTCATCGACATACAAACAAAGAATTACACACCCAGATTTATCTTGCTTGTTATATCAACATCATTCACAACAAAACCATATGACAAAGCTACTTTGTAAAACTTCTCATGCCATTGCATGGGAGTTTGCTTTAAGCCATAAAGGGATTTCACTAACTTACACACTTTCTTCTCTTGGTCTGGTAATACGAAACCTTAAGGTTGTTCCATATATATCTCTTATTCTAAATCGCCATTTAGAAAAGCGGTTTTGACATCCATTTGATGTACAACTAACTTATGAATAGAAGCTAGTGCAATTAAGCAACAAATAAATGTGATTCGTGCTACAGGAGCATATGTATCAAAGTAATCAATACTATGTTTTTGCTTGTAACCCTTAGCAACCAATTTGGCTTTAAACTTATCAATGGTACCATCAGCATTCAGCTTTCTCTTGAATATCAATTTCAACATTCAACTTTCTCTTGAATATCAATTTACATCCTATTGCCTTAGCACCAGGAGGTAAATCACAGATTACCCAAGTTTCACTGGACCAAAGTGAATGTTTTTCATCCTTGATAGCCTCTTTCCAGAAATTAGCATCTCTGGAACTCATTGCCTCAGCATAGGTTTTATGATCACCTTCATCATGCATATTATACATGGTAATACTAAGAATTTCATTCTTATTACCCTCTACAAGGTATTGTATAAAATTTGGGTCAGGCTTTTTCTCTATTCTTCCTCTCTTACTTCTTCTAACTACAATCTTCAGTAGGAACTAAAACATCATTGTTTTGTGTAGAAGAGGAAGGCTCATCATTGTTATCAGTCTCCATTGGTTCTGGACTTGGTAACAGTGGGTTTTCAGTGGGTAGTGTCTGACTAGACCTTGTCAAGCTTTCAAAGAATTCTACATCTACAAATTTTATAATCTCAAAAGTGCCAAGAATTAAACATCTGTAAGTAATACTATTAAGTGAATATAACCTACAAAAACACATTTGTAAGCCCTATTTCCTAACTTTGGTCTTTTAGGATCAGGCTTTCTAACATATGCTAGACAACCCCATGCTTTAAGTCTTTTGAAGTTAGGTTTTCTCTTAAACCACAGTTCGTAAAGGGATACATTCTTCCTTTTCAAAGGTACTCTATTCAAAATATAGCATGCAGACAACATGGCTTCACCTCACAAAGATCTAGGCAAACCAGAACTAATAAGCATAGCATTAACCATGTCAATCAAAGTACTATTCTTTCTTTCAGCAATACCATTTTGTTGAGGTGTATATGGTGCAGTGCATTCATGTACTAAACCATGTTCTTGACAAAATACAGTAAATTCAGAAGGATAATATTCACCACCACGATCAGAACGTAAAACTTTAACTTTCAGTCCTAATTGTGTCTCTACTTCTGCTTTGTAAATCCTAAATTTATCAAAGACTTCATCCTTCGATTTCATCAAGTAAGTATATGCATATCTAGTACTATCTTCAATAAACGTGACATAATATTTGTTTCTGCCCCGAGTGACATGACTTTTCAAATCACCAACACCACTATGCACTAATTCAAGTAAGGAAGAGTTTCTTGCTACAGACTTAAAAGATATTCTAGTAATCTTTGCTTGCACACATACTTCACATTTAGAAACATTATGAATTGCAATCAGAAATTAATCCTAATTTGTTCATGTTTCTAAGAGAACCATAATTCACATGTCCTAATCTAGCATGCCATAAATTAAGAGAATCAACAATATAAGCAGAACCATTATTTATTTAATTAAGCTTAACCATCCCGTTACAAGAGTATCCTTGTCCAACAAACATTCCGTTCTTGGACAATACAAACTTATCAGACTCATACGTAACCTTGAAACCAGCCTTGCTAACAAGGACTCCAGAACAAGGTTCTTACAAATATCAGGGACATGTAATACATTAGTAAGAGTAACAATCTTTCCACTAGTAAAATGGAGTTCAACAGTGCCTTTGCCAAGTACTTTGCTAGGGAGGTTATTTGCTGAAGTGACTTCGTTTCCCTCTCCACTAACAAGTTCATATGTCTTGTAAAGGTTTATATCCTTTCAAAGAATTCAAAGTTTTCGATTCTTGCACATTATTAATCTTAGAATGATTTTCAGTTTGCTGACTATCCTTAATCTCTAGCTTACGAGCATCCTCTTCAATATGAAGATGATGATGTAAACCTTCTAAGTCATAGTCAGTTTCAGCATGCTTAAGTTTCTTCTTGTAACTATTCCAGGAAGCGGGAAGACGAGGAATGATAACCCCAACCACAAATGAACTTACAAGGTTAATACCAGGCATCTTTCAAACCATTAACAATAAGCAAAAGATCACTGACCTGGGCAATGATAGACTTGATGTCCACAATTTTCCATTCCATAAAGTTGCAAATCAGGAACTTCTTGTTACTTGCCCCAAAAATATTGTATTTGTTCTCCAGTGCAGTCCATAGTTCCTTCGCAGTTCCATACGTACGATGAGCATTATAAACATTCACCCACAAAGCATTCAGAATATGACCACGGCAAATGAAATCATCTTCTTCACGCTTCTTTCGCTTGGTATTCAGAGCCTCATCGTCCTTGTCAGTAAGATCAGGAATCGCCTCCAACCCATCTTCCAGAATGTACCATAACTTAAGAAACATTAAGTTCAATTTGAGATTTTATTGCCAACGAGTAAAACCCTCTCCTTCAAAACGTTCTAACCTATTAAAAGTCTGATTCATGACTTGCATAGATTGTGCAATAGCAATTGAAGATTCACCCTCCATATCGAAACAAGTAGTCGAAAACTGTTGACGTAACACCCGCGTTTCTGACTCCAAAACCCGACATGTTAACTCCCTAGACCCTAGCCCAAAGTACACCCATTTAAGCTCAGATCTAGGCACTTAGACTGTACGAGTAGAAAATCTGCATAGGTATTCGAGATACCATATCCA
>JAJJMA010020931.1:0-16239 GCA_023529015.1 Papaver nudicaule | reverse complement strand
TGGAAACAACCAAACCCAGAAAAATGGGGAAAATGGCATCCGCCACGTCAGCAGGCCACGTGCCACGTCAGCAGACAACTGCGCCAGCGAAACGCCACGTCAGCATGACCGCGCAGTCAGCAGCACCGTGTGCTGACACGTGGCGATGACGAGGCAGAACAGTATCGCCGGAAGGAGAATGCCGGCGGCGGGAGCCGGCGGCCAGAGCGCGACACGTGTCGGCCGTTTGACTAACCGAGTCAACCCGAGTTGACTCGGTCTGACCGATCCACCTGGTCGGGTCGGGCTTCCGGCCCGGTTCGGTCTGACCCGACCCGTCCGTACTGGCCCGGCTCGTTTCGGTCTGCTTTTGGATATTGTTTGTTTTGGTCTTCTTTTGGCCCTTTTGCAGGCAACCCTCCAGTCCACTTTCGTGACCCACCGTCTGCAGGTCCACAGGGATGTTCTGGAAACTTCTGGAATATTCTGGAAGGCTTGGAGTCCAAGTTCTGGAGACTTCTGGATTACCAAGGAAGGCTTGGAATCCAAGTAATTACAGTGTTTCCATAATTCGAAATTAGGTTTTGACCTAATCACTACCCATATAAATAAAGGGGTCTGGATCACCAAAAGGTACGCAATATTTCTCATACATATTCACCTGTGCAAAACACCTACTGACTTTAGCATCGGAGGGTTTTCTGCAGGTACCCCCCCTCTCTCTCAAATCCAGTTCCTGTGAAGATCGAAGACTGCAATCCAGAGATCCAGGTTTACAGTTTCTGCGTTCTACATCAACATTAATTGTGTTTGTGCTTGGATTTTATATTCGGGTACAATCATATGGATGAAGTGATAGAGCTCCTGGAAGCGTGGATTCAAGATGGTGCTGTCAAATTGCCTCCTGTGCGGAGAGAGCCTACAGCACAAGAAATGACTGATCCCAAGTATTGTCATTTTCATAGATTCGTCAATCATCCCACCAGCGAGTGTCATCGACTCAAGCAAATCTTCAACTAAAAGATTGAGTCAGGAGAGTTGAACTTGGGGACTGAGGGCGTGCATAAGAATCCACTCCCTCAGCACCAACCTCAACGTCAACACCAACACCAGCATCAACCCAACATTCGAAACTTCACTATCTCCGGAGAATCTGTCAAGCAAACTGCTAATTATTTGATGGAGAATTTGTGCGAGCTCTTACATTTTTCTAGAAGTCAGCGAAGCAACATTTTCGCTGCCCTCAGCTGGATTGCTAGCGGCAAAGAACTACCTATACCTGAAAAGGTTCAGCCGAAGCCCGGCGAAGTTACACCAGAGATGATGGCAGGGGAACGCGTTCCAATACCGATTATCTCCGCTCGTCTCGAAGGTACGAATTTTAAGAAAGTCCAAATTGATGCTGGTGTTATGGTTAATCTAATTCCAATCAAAACACTCCAAGCAATTGGGATCTCTCGACGGGATGTCATCTACTATCCCACGGTAACGAAAGATTCAAAAGGAAAGCTCCAAGACATATATGGTCATGTTACTTTAGATCTGAAGGTGGACTCTGCTCGCACCAAAGCAAAGTTTCATGTAATAAAAGAAGATGAGGAGCACGATATGATCTTAGGACGTCCCTGGCTCCATGGGAAAAGATTTGTACCTACAATCTCACCTGTAATCATCAAAGGCCAAGAGTTCATGTTTGACCAAGAAAGCTGCAGCGTAGGAAAGCTGGAGTACCGCGTGGGGTCTGAAACTCTGGTGATATTCAAAGAGGTATGTGATAGTGATTTAAAATACTTTATTCAGAATTATTTAGTTCATGGAAATCCTATCCAACATGCCCCTACACAAGGATTGGATAATTCTTCGACTTGGGGACTTGATTGCATCAAGTCTATCAAACCCTCTGAGGCACCTCAGGAGGAAATCAAGGCCACTTCCAATAGATGGGTCCGGGCAAAGCAACGGTCTTATAGGCGAAAGACACCTGAGATGTCATGGGTTCCTAAGGCTACTTTGCAAGAAGGAGATAAGGTTATGCGGTGCACTAACCGAAAAGTAACTTCTATCCCGGGGTCTACAGCAAATTGGGAAGGACCTTATATTATATCTCGAGTCATGCCTGATGCACGATACATGATAAGTGCAATACATGAGAGACTCTCAAACATGGTGGTCAACGGCAAATGGCTCAAGAGGATATGAAGATTCGTTAGAGTTTATTTATTTCCTGTAATTTCAATTCCTCCAAAATAAAAGTGCAAGCAATCTCTTGCCTTTTAACAAGTCAATTCAAAAGAATTCAAGTTCAAAACCTATGAGTTCAAAATAATCAATTCCTATAAACCCTTTGTTCATAAAACCAAATAAAAGCAAAATAAAATTCTTTTGCTCCTGAAGTCTTTCAGAAACACCCATCTAGTGAAGATTTCGCTCCTTCATCAACTGCTTTCTTCAATAGAGCTATGTCAGCAGCTTTCTTCTCCGTCTTCTCAGTTAACTTACGGAGTTCCTCAGTCATAATGGCATAATTCCTCTCTTCTTGCTTCACCAAATCCTGAGTGAATTTGCCAGTAGCAGCACGCCTTGTTCGGATGAACTGGATTCTCGCCTGAAGCCACAACAAGTTGGGCTTGAAATTTTCAAATGAAGCAATCAGATCTTCTGCTTCATCTAACGCCTCATCTGTCGTCTCCGTTAGGGGGGTGGCGTACATCTTCGAGATCAAGCTCATGAGATCAGCCGCAACACCTGCAAGTGTATGCGAGTGGTCACGCCTTCCAGCAGTAATAAGGTGACCATAAAGACCCCATATTTTCTTATACAGTGGGACGTGTTCCTCCGGGACATTAAATCCTTCCACTAGTATATGACCAGGGAGAATTGTTTCATGGGGAGGATTATACGCCGAACCAGCATGAGGAAACTCGAGATAAGCCCCCTTAGTGGGAGCATCTGCACTGGCAAGGTCGATATTCTCACAAGTTGGCGTTTCTTTTTCGACAAACTGAAAAATAGTTTAAAACGAACAGAAGCTTAATAATATGTTTCAAGCTACTTGGTGAAAGCTTGGGATAAGAAGGTTCTACAGTTTACCTCAGTAGCGGAAGGATTTTCGTCAACGACATCGTCAAAATCCTTACTCAAGTTTAAGCCTTCACTGATCTTTTTACCAAAGAAGTAGTCGCTATTCACGTCTCCATTATCCACGGAAGGCTGCAGGAGCGAACGAAGTAAGAATAAAATACTCGATATTTTATTTCGAATTAAAGGAGTTGACAAAGGGTAACCTGCGTTACGGAAGACTTAGGCTCTGTGGAGTTCCCGCCTTTATCTTGCTCAGTAATTCCGTCGGCAGACTTGCATGACGTATTCAGAGTTGATTCTTCAAGCACTGGGTTCCGCCCTGAGGGAACAAATGAGAACTTCTCGACTCCTGTAGCAGGTCCATCCTACATCAAATAGAGAAGAAAAATCATTAAAAGAAGATATATCAAAAGATTCACGACGTTATCTTGAAGAAGTAATTTTCTGACGTCTGAATTCTTACTAAGAACGGTGAAAAACTCAAAATCTGTACAAATCAGTAAGAGATATGAAGAAACTTCCTTCACGGGAGTTGTTCGTATGGATGTCTACTATCACGTCCTAAAAGGGCTTAATTTTTTGAGCAACCTACTGTCCGGAATGATTTTTCGCAACTGCCATCCATTACCTGAGCGCGGAGAGGATGTGGTACCCGAGGTGGCAAGGCGTGCGCCATTCCCTGCCCTTGTATTTTTTAGCAAAACAAACATTGACCCGGCCGAACAAGTGCAGCTAGATAGGCATAGTCTTTATTTGACTAGGTTGAATGTTGATACTCGAACCGCCACCACCGTTGAATGGAAACCGTGGATTCTGGATGAATACTGCGAGGACCCTTTGGTATTAGAGGCCAGAAGGGTGTCAGGTTATTTATCCTTTCATTTAAATTCCATGATTGTTGTTTGGTTTTTTTATGGATACTTATCTTATAGTTCCAACCATATTTTTTTTCAGGTTTAAGAATGAAGTTTCGCAAGAGTCATTACCTCCCTGAACGGTGTTGGCGGCAGCTGAAGGGTACGATAGTTATGCCTTCAGACCCCCCAAATGAGGATTCCACGATTGAGGACGGCGGTCAAGTGACTGAACCTGGACATTATCTGCCTGTCAGTGCCGATCATTACCACAGGTGGTGGACATCCACAAGCGTTGGAGTTTATTTGCCTATGGTACAGCATGCGAGGAACAAGGATGAGTTTGGTGTTGCCACTAGAAGCAAAGCCGCCTTGCCCTACGGTACTCAGCCTGACCTATACTGTCGCTCCAGTCAGTACGTGCCCCTACCTGAGGTATATCGTGACCTACCTGAAATTGTCAGTAGTTATTACGTATACAGAGATGGGAAAGACGTTACGATACCTTTCAACTGCGAAGAACCAATCGCTTATGATCCCGCTCAGATCAACAGATCACCTGTAAGTTTGTTTTAATTGTCGTGAAGTCCTAATATTTTGAAGTTAGCTTTATTTTGTTATGACGTAATATTTCCATGGTTTTGTTTAGGAAGAATTGCTTAGCCACATTTTTAAGCAACAAGCGTGCATTAACTCCATGAGGGCCAGTATCTTTGATGAGACAAAACAATGGGAGTTGGGTAGTATTTCTTCAAACTCTGATTTTGAACGCAGCAACCCCGACCGAAGTGCTCGTACATCTCCAAACATCCAAACACAACCCTCTCAGGTGCCTAACACAAGGGACCTTTTTGGAATGAGACTCGGCATGGACATGGGTGCATGGCAGCAAACGACGTATGGTGGGGGCGCATCCTCGAGTTCACAAGGTGCGTATGCAAGTTCCAACATGGACGTGGATCTGAACCAGTCAAGCCATCCAACGGAATACCAGTGGATTCAAGGTTTAGAAGACTTGGATACAACCGTGCAGGAAACTCCAGTGCATCCACCTTCTCTCTCTCTCGGTTGTGGCGTAGTTAGAGTGTTAAACTTTTACATGTTTTTAAGTAGTTGTAGCGTATTTCTGGATGTATAAAAGGTCCCTAACAACCTTAGTGTTCATCGTGTTGCTTTGTTGTTCGAACTATTTCGTGTAGTAATAACGTACAAGTAGTTGAATGAAGTTTCTTTAATGGTTCCGATTGACATAATAGTCATGCCGAAATTGCGTTTTTTTTTACATCATAGTTTGGTTATCTTTAAAAAATTAATTGTCTTAATTTCAAAAATAGGTGTCACTTCGTATGGTAAGGTCATTCCAATAAGATTCGTATAGGTCAAGATGTCTAAGATATCTACCATATATTATTATTAAAGGATATCCTGAATAGGGACCTATGGCATGGGTAGTAGGGAATCGAATATTGTTTTGGGTTGTGTGTCATCAATTGAGTGTATAAATGGACATGCGTGGAATACACAACAAGACTACATTCACCTTAAACGATTATGTTTTTTCAAACCATGGCTAAATATACCAAAATAGAAGACTTAACATTAATTAGGGCATGGTCATTTGTTCATAAAGCAGAGGATATTCGAAGAATTGATTTTGCTATCGTCTGGAATAGAATTATGGAGAGGTTTAGTTGTTCTGGATACCCAAATTCAAGAGACGTTGATTCGTTGCGTGATCGATGCGGCACAATACTCAGATACGTTAGACTGTATATTGAAATTCAGAGATCGTGGTATGAACGCATGATTGTCCCTAGACTTACACCAGTTGAGATAGTAAGTTTTCATACATCTGTTTCGGGGTTTTTTATTTTTTTTCTTTTGTATTAATCCTCGTCAACTGAAAGAAGCTTACAAGAGTTGGATGGGAGCCTCGCAACAAGCTGAGCTCCAATCCCTTTTTGAATGACAATACTTAACCTATGGAAAAGAAAATCACCAACTTTGACATTCGCGTCATGACTGACCATATAGTTTCGTAGCTTTTTCAGAAAATCTATAGTATCACTCCCCAGTTCTCCTAAAGTGGTGAAAGCAAGGACACCAAGACCAACCCCATTAGCTGAACACTTATCAAGATATTTTTCCTTCTTCTTAGCAACAACATTAGCAATAGCTTGGCCGGGGAGAAAAGCACGTACACCATTACCCGTGAGAGGAGATACACCAGTTACATCCAAACACATATCACGCCCGTTATCCCAATTATAAACTAGGATGTCAGCTGGTCTTAGTGCCAGACCATCATCAGAGTGAAAGCCTAAATCCACCTCTTTCCTGGCTGGAACTCCCGCACGATAACACATATCCGCGAAAGTACTCGTAGGAGATTTCCTTTTCAAGATCCTGTTATTTAATATATATTTATACTTTTCCGGAAATGCACCCGGGAAGACTTAGATGAGTTATCCAAAGTGTATAAGTTGTGGCCTTAATTCATCGTCAAACAATCAACTTTTTGTCCTTGTCCTTTATGTGGTGGTTATGTGTATAAAAAGTCGATGTTTAGATGAATGTATGAAGCACATTTTCTTGTTTAGTTTTAAATCCTTGCTTTTTATTCCCTGTTTCCTTGTGTTCTTCAATTTTCTTAGTCAATGAATCAATGCCGCCATATATAACTGAAGAAGACACGGCGTTGAGGAACACTTGGTCGATCATTGTGAAGCAGGAAGATGTAACACCCCGGGTAGTATGTGGTGCGGTTGTAGCATGGAACAAAATACTTCGATAATTCACAACCATATGTGGAAACCCTAACCGAAGAACCTTTGTTTCTTTGGCTTCTCGTAAAATAATTATTCTGCGAGGAATTACCAGGTATATTAGACTTCAGAGAACTATAATTCGGCAACAGCGTCGGTATGATGTCTATCGGCAACCAGGACGTGTTCAGCTACTTCCTCCAAGAGAAGAGATAGTAAGTGATTTCAGAGTTGTAACTACGCTAAACGTTTCTTAGTTTTTTGTAGGTTAATCATAATATATTTCCTTTGTATTCCAGGAACAAAGGGCGGTAGCTGCATTTCCTACCACCTATGATGAAGAATTTCTTTTTTACGACTGTTATTTAGTTGTAATACTTCATTTTCCACAATTCAACATTCACACTAATGCCCAAACTTGATTTGCCTACCCATAACGAGACAAAACTCGTCCTCTATAGTCGCATAGGGGTTTAAAGGCTTGTTGCACATGCTAAGTGTAACCGTGATTCCTACGAAAGTGAGTTAGTAATTTATGGTTTATGTTAATGTAATATGTTTTCGCCATACGATTATGTAATAAACGCGTTGTCAAACTATGAAAGAGTATTGCATTTTTGATTCGTCATTGGGGTGAGTTGTCAATCAATGTTGTATTTGTCTATCAATAAAAAAATTCTCAATCTTTTGAGTATGGGGGAGTAAAAATGACGAGTTGTCTATCAATGTTACAGTGAACTCAAATCATTTCAAAATGGAAATGATGGAAGGAGTTGTCACTTCGATGAAGGGAATCGCAATAAAAAGAATCTTCCTAAAACAGGATAATGGGATAAATTAAAAAAACAAGTTGTCATTCATTCAGAACGAGAAAACGACAAAATGTGAATAATTGTCGAGATTCCCTAGATTTTATTATAAATATGAAGTTTTCTTCTACAGTGCCCTCATACCACTCATCCAACTGAAACCATAATACTCCTTGTGTAGCATACTATTAAGCTTTTGTGTTTATCCCTTTATTTCTTCTTCAAGTATGAAAAGCTTTACTCCGGAGGAGGATGTGGCATTGATACGGGGGTGGGCTATGGTACAATCGACTGAAGACCACCAACATCTAAGAGTTACTGCTAATGAATTTTGGAACAGAGTGATGGTGAACTTTGCTGAAATTGAAGGAAATCATAATGCGCGGAATGTTGGGTCGCTTAAAACCAGGGTAGGTAAGTGTGATGATTTTGGATATTCTCTTGTACAAACGGGTGATGTAATGGTAGGTGAAGTGATTGATGGACAATAGAAGTAACCTTTGTGTAAAACACAACCTCTCTTTATCTTTAAAGATAAAGCCTAATTCTTCACTACTTTCATTAATGGAGCTTACAAGAGTACTCACAGTACAATAAATAGGGATTAAACCCTAAGAACAACAAGGATAATCTCGACCCTATACGTGGCGAGAATCTAACAACCAATTGTTTTAGGTGTAAAACAATAAAGAGAATCTGAGGGGTAAAGTGTGAAGTGTGATGATGTAATAAAAGATTGTAGTGGAATTCGAGAGGTCAAGATCGAACAAGACTCGCCTAAACCAAGAAATGGCCGTTCGAGTATTGCTTCAGTTACAAGAAGAGGATATAGGGTTGGTTTAGGGAGGGAAGCAGAGAAAGATGAGATCAGAGAATTTCTATGATTTTCTGTGATATTGATGATTAAATTGCTAGATAAGGATGGATATTCAGTTCTCACTAGATATTGAATGCTGAATGAGAAGAGTTAATCAATTATCGATAAGATAGACTTGATTATACTTGCACTGAATTGAACTTGTTGAACTTATCTGTTCGTGTTGTTCGTGTTTTCCAAACTGGTCGAGTGACCTATTTATAGCAATATATTCTCAACTGATCTCGTAAGAAGTGGAAGAAGTGGAAGAGTGGGAGTGAGGAACGAGTGGGGTCAGTTGTTAAGAGTCTTGCGCCTAATAATAGGGAAGACTAACAACCCACTACCTTATCCCATCTTCTCAGCAACGTTCACACGACTTGGTTTCTTTCTCGTTAAGTGATTGAGTCGTTGCAATCACACGTGTCGTAGACCGCCAAACCAAAACCCTAAAGAATATCCCCCCCATGTAACTTACTTGATTCTCGCAAGATTTGTTAAATATTTGTTAAGTCAAAGATGACTAGGTGCAAGTCGTACCAATTACTGGTAAACTCAGGACTTTGCGATAAGATAAAGATTTAAGCGATAAGCTTGAATATCTCTTTAAGATTTGGTCTAAGGATTGAGCCGGGCAATCGCCATTTAAACCAATGAGATAAGTCTAAGGGTTGAGCTAGCAACCGTCATTTAGACTTGATAAGATAAGATGAGTCTAAGGATTGAGCAATGCAATCGCCGTTTAGACCGAGAGGATTTCAGCAACTCTCTGTGGCAATAGTCAAGTAAATACGACTTTTGGTTTGCCATAAATATGAGAAATTGGCTTGTGGCATGTAATGCACCAATTCTCTGAGTAATGAAGACATATGAATGTCCAAAATAATATAAGTCATAGCCATGAGCCATGATTAGAATTATAGCACTGATTTATAGAAGCTAGTCCATAATCAGGAAAAACAGACGAATGATGCTATCACAGCGTAGCCATCATCAAGAATGCATAAGCATTGCCAATATAAGACCTAAAGATAGGCCACAATAATTATAATAGCCATGTTGCATGGCATAATAACCTTATTAAGAAGTTAGGCATAGGGCGCAAAAGATAAGCCATAACATTTATGTTATTTTCGGATTTCTGGACAGCTTGCATGTTATCCATTCATAAAATCGCCCAGGCCAGCCTATATTAGATAAAATTCTGAATTTTTAGTATGTTATAGAGGACTCACAGAGGAAAATATCTCGTGAAGGAAGCACCCCCTAATTGTTCACGGATTGGGCTGTAAAAATCACGCATCAAAGAAATATGTGAGCTGCCAGATTTCCGAGTTCGATTAGGAAACTAGAGTATTATGGACTAAATAAAATCCATAATCCTCTAGGATTTGGATCAGTGGGACCCATAAATAGAGGGGAGGCTAGGAAAAGATAAACTCTAGCGCCAAGGGAGCAAAGATAGACGTGAGGGGGAAGAAGGCCATGAACCCCACGAGTACAAGCAAGGGAAAACCGTAAGGCCTCCAATGTTTGGCCAAGGCACGACTTTGGGCCTCCAAGATTTGGCCAAGGCATAGCCGTGGAGCTCCAAAATTAGGCCAAAGCAATAGTGTGGGTACCCATAATCAGGCCAAGGAGGCGGCGTGGGCACCCAAGTGCCAAGGCAAGCTAATGACATGGATATCCAAAACTAGGGCAAGCTAATGGCATGGATATCCAAAGCTAAGGCAGGGATTGGCCGTGGGCCTCCAAAGGAAGGGGGCGTGAGCATGAGGATAAGGGGTTAAGCTTAGGCTTTGCGTGAGGAGCCAAGGATAAGGATTAGGCAAGCTAGTACCGTGAAGACAAGGATTAAGCCAAGGCGTGGCCGTGAGGATAAGGATTAGGCCAAGGCCGTGACTATGAGGATAAGGATTAGGCCAAGGCCATGAGGATAAGGATTAGGCCAAGGTGTGGCCGTAAGTGCGAGCGCAAGGAATGGCCATGGGCCTCCAGAGGTTAGGCGAGGCAAAAGATGTGGATACCCAAAGTTAAACCAAGCTAATGGCGTGGGCATCCAAGAATAGGCCAAGCTAATGGCGTGGGGGTCCAAAGCTAGGCCAAGCCAATGATGTGGGCATCCAAAATCAGGGCAAGCTAATGCCGTGGATACCCAAAGCTAGGCCAAGCTAATGGCGTGGGCATCCAAAACTAGGCCAAGGCATGACCGTGGATGCCCAAAGCTTGGCCAAAGCAATGGCGTGGGCATCTTGGCCAAGGAGATGACCGTGTATACCCCTAATCAGGCCAAGGA
Organism: Papaver nudicaule; assembly: GCA_023529015.1. Classification (NCBI taxonomy): domain Eukaryota; kingdom Viridiplantae; phylum Streptophyta; class Magnoliopsida; order Ranunculales; family Papaveraceae; genus Papaver; species Papaver nudicaule. The sequence goes on along the minus strand of JAJJMA010020931.1, from coordinate 5,599 downwards.
ATAGCCGTGTACATCCAAATGCTTATGGCGTGAATGGCCTAGGGTTTGGCTCGAGCATGGGCTAGGCTAATGCGCATGCGTAGGTATTTTTATGTATAGGCTAGGGATATGGACCATGCTACTAGGCTAGGGTCGTGAGATATCAAAATACAGCTAATGGCAATTTAAATATCTTATCCCTATTATAAAATAACTAGGGAGTGACCCGTGCCTTTCGGCACGGGCTATTTCACAGTTGTCCATGTCTTGGATATTGACACCACACTGGATCAGGCTCATAAGGGCTTTAGAGAAAATACACTGAATGGTACTTTTTGTCTTCAATTTTGGTACTTTTGGATATCCTATTTGCTGCATTCCTTTATTTTGATCTTCAATACCATCGAAGCTATTTTCGACATGCCTTGTGTGTGTACTACTCGATTTCTTTTAATTTATTCATAATCTTGGGGTTGATGGGTTAAGATACTGCTGGTTGAGGATCGTGTAGGCTTTCCTGCAAAGTTACATTCTTACAAATGAGTTCGTCCTTCACATGACATGATCTTCAAACATACAATCTAATTTTCTTTGACGCTGACAACTTAAATTCATCACAGTAATTTACGTTGATATTTTTTTACCAAGATCTAAATTAGCATCACCAATCACAAACTAACAAATTCTAACAAAAAGAAATAAATGGCAAACATATGATACAAAATGCAAATTGAATCAATAAAACGATTCAAACAAAAGACCTTAGTTACCTCAGCCTCAGCAACTGTCTTTTGAGGAACTTCATAAGGAGATGGCAACCTCAAGCACCAAGAGCTATAGATGCCCATCAAGCAACAGGAATCCCTGTATCAATAAATCAACACAGCTACGATTAAAACAACCAAAAAATTACTATATGACAGAGTAACTACAATCTCGATGAGTAAACGAAGTCCACAAAGTAAACTATACACAAAGTGCACCACCAGAAGTAGATAAAATCCATTACAAAGACTAATAAATAATACCCAATCAAATCTACTCGATCAGTAAACACAAATGATACAATTGCTAATGAAACCGGACAACATTATTTCCGACCATCAACATGCAACTCCATCTACTAAGATTATCCCAGATATGCACACATTTTACATTTTCAAGTTTCCTCTTCTCTAAGAAAATGACAGTATCCTTTACCATCTGTGATGCCTTTTCAGCATCACGACCTTTGCATATACATCACTTTCTACAAACCACGAAAATGTAATCGCATCCAGGGAAACTGTTTGTCTTTCAGATTCAGGTGGAAGGTTGATCTGGTGTGAGTGTGACGGCGTGAAAATACTCGTGAAAGCCATAACTGAATTGGGTTAGTATGTATTTGTCTAATCATAAAGGCCTCAAGGGCAACAATATTAAACAAAAACACACTAACTAAATGCAGTTATGTTATGTCGCAACCACTGCAAAACCAACAGAAGTATATACGTAGGTCAATTCAAAGATGACATCACTAAACGAAGAGCAAGATCCAAGTACACAACGCTAAGGTAAAACATCATTTCAAAGATGACATCCCTAAACGAAGAGCAAGATCCAAGTACACAACGCTAAGGTAAAATAATTTTGAAAATAAACACGTCAACAATTTGCACAAAAAGTTTCAAACATAAATAGTTATGATGCCTCCCAATGGCATGTACTTCTATTTGCATATTTATACTCCTTAGCTATGTTGCTTATGTAATGATTCAAGAATAAGAGTTCAATCTAGACCGTCGTCATGCTTTTTGCATACAAAAATGTGTAAGTAATCATTAATAGATTAAAACTGGACCTTATGAATGGGTATAGTTGTATTGTGCCTGTGTCGTTTTTTGCATTAGCTTGCACATTCTCTACGGATTTCATAACTGATCCAACTAAGATACTGCATTAGAAGTTTCACCGAGTCTCTTACAAAAGCATTAACATCAGCCCAAGTCAGGCTTTCAAGGCATGACTAAGAAGATCATTAAGGAGAGTTCTCTTTGCATCACTGCCTAACGAAACTAAAAAGCTCATCAAGGTTTTTGCTAAAGGTGAGCTTATTTTTAATGTTCTGATGCAAGTTAAAATGTTTTTTTTGTTCAAAACATGTAGCAGAGGGTTGCTTCAAAAAACTACACAGCAGATTCTTATAACCTAGGGTAAGTAACTAACATGATTAGAAATCTAAATACATACACTAATTCGAGAATAAGAATTATTTTGAGATTAGTACCTAGCAGTACGTAGTAGCTTAGCAGCTACCTTCACATATATCGTTCCAAGATGAAGATCCATTCTCCCTACCCACAATTATACAATATAATAAGACTGAGTATGCAAAATGAAGATCCGTTCACATTATAGTACGTGTGTACTGACTACTACAAAAATTTGCATGAAGAAAAGAATTATATCATCGTATATTTAGTGAATTAGTCTCATTTGATTAAGTGGTAGAAAAGTGATTCAAGTAGAATAATGGTGAAAAAGATGTAACGGATTCATGAAAACACTCACTTGATACAGTGATGTGGGCACCAAGTTGTTCTATATGAGGAACATCATTGGAAAACGGTACAATGCCTCATTATATAGCTGAAAACAGAGATTTAGCGTTGCATCCTACAAAAACTATTCATTCCAATTGAGCTGCACCATGAGTTAGGTTTACTCATTAGTGAGGTGGATTTCCCAGTAATGCTACCATGTCACTATGAGTTCAGTTTTTAGCAAGAAAGTAATGTCCAGACTGATAAAAAAAAATAGAGAGAATCAAAATTCATCATACCACTCTCTAGGTGCAGAGAGTCTCTTGGTGCAGTACAAATCTAACGCTACCACATGAGTTAATTTTTCGCAAAAAAATGGTGTCCAGACTTTTTCTCTTATCAAATACAGAAAGCCAAAGTTAGAAAATAAAAATTACTGATCTTACTTATCACATTCTAATTAAACGTTGCTGCCAATAGAACTCTAAGGTTATGGATTAGGTAGTCAACAATGGAGCTTTAAACCCCAGCATTTCCACTTCTTTCAATCAGAACGCACTCAATATCACAGAAATCAAAATTCCTCACTAATTTTTATATTGTCTTTCAGCGTCTGCTAATCAAGGTATCGAGGTGTGTTCATTCACCATCATCTCTTTCATAATATGTGAACATGTTAGTACTTTGCGTTCTTTTTCATTGTTACTGTATGGTGTTAAGAAAGCTAACTACGGTTAAATATTACTGGAATGTTAAGAACATTAACATACTAATCTATTACGGAATGTGGTAGTATTCATTATAACCCATACAAATTTTCTGGTTTGACAAAGCAATTGGAATCATGAACATCACCAACGAAATGCTAGAGCCTTTTTAGCTACTGAGTAGTGCTTACCATGGTGATTTGTCAAACTCATTGCAAGATTAATGCAGTTTTGCTCTGCACTTGTGGCATCTCTTTCTGCCTCTGCTGTGTTTGTACAATCTGTGAAACAGTGAAAGTTGTTAACTTATTGCATTTTAAGAAAATGTAGTTGCACAATTAGAGCCATTTCTATCAGAACCATACACAATACACAATTATAGCCATTTCCATCAAACCATAACAGTTCCAATGTCCAGAATAACCATCTGTATAGTTTTTGTTTCCTACTCGTACTGGAAACACAACTGGAAGCAGCATAAGTTTGACACTCTAGTTTTAGAACCATCTCAAACAACAAAAGCCAAATAAGCGTAAGACATTCTTAAACCAAGAGTTTAGGTAAGCTGTGAATAACTACAGACTGTAGGCAAATTATCCTCCACGGAGGAAAATTCATATCGAGTCAAAAGTATGAGACCTATCTCAATTGGAGTCATTCCTATTAATACCATACATTTTTAATATCCAGAATGGCCATCAATACAGTTATTGTTTATGATTCTAAAGAGGATTTTCATACCCATGACAGAGAGAAAACTTCGAAATATAGTCGGCCATGCTTATATCGCCCCTAAAAGAGTAGTAGGGTTCTAGGTAATTTTTGATACCCTGAACAACGAAGGCTGTCTGCTGTCTGATTCATTTCACAAAGACAAAGTCCCACATAAGAATCATAAGATTAAAATTTAACACAAATTGTTAATCTCTGAGATAAATATTTTCCAGTTCTAATTTGTTAGCACAGTAAATAAGTCGCAAATCAGTCTGACCAAAGATATTCAACTTTGATGAGAACCAAAATTCCCAGAAATTCTTATGATCAAGATTTGAACAGAAATCGAAGGAGGATCCCTAGAATTTGAAATTGAATGTTAGGGTTCCAACAGTCACAGACATCAAGAGTAAACCCAAATTTCAGAAATGTAACGGATGAATTGAGCAAAATTTCTAGGCGTAATAGAACAAATTAGTGTTCTGGATAACTTATGATATATACTAATGTAATGTACATATACTTACAATAAACTCATTTGCTTTATCCTTAGTGTGTTATTACCATCAATTGACACTCTATTGAGCAGAAATCCAAGCCAAAACTTAACCATCTGATCAGCATAACTTGTTCCCACATCCATGAAAACGGTCAGTTACAACCATTTGGAATACATATATATCGTGTAACTATTAAAAGGATAAATAAAGTTACCTCTTATGTGTTATCCAATTTCTGTTTTTCTCAGAGTTTCTCCGATCTGTACTGCCTTGTTAAGTTCCGAACTTCAAAGACATCTAATACAAACAAAACAATTCTAAAACCTGAAATCAAACCAACGAAGATGGAAAACGTTTTGGGTGACGATGAAATCCAAAAATAGCTTCTCTGGTAAAACGATTTGTTTGTTGTAGAATAAAGATTTGATTTTAGTTTTTAGAAAGAAGAAACATCAATTGATTTTGAGTTTTGGAGTTCGATTTGATTTTGGGTTTTCGATGAGATATGATTTTATCGAATTGTAGATGTCTCTTATTTGATAGAGAGAGAGAGAGAGAGAGAGAGAGAGAGAGAGTTGATGAGTTTAGTTGAGAGAGAAGAAAAACGGTGTAGCTGAGAAAATGAGGAGAAAGAGAAACGGATGGCCAACTTAATTCCTTCATTGAATAGGTAAGTTTTGGCTTGGATTGCCGCAACCGTTTGATCAAATTCTAGAAAAACACACCGGGAGGAGAGGGAAGATCACAACCACTACTAACAACAACTAAATTGTATCTGGACCGTCCCGTGACACAGAGTACACTTCTGTTTTGTAAGTATAGAATTCATACCTTATCTCGAGCTATTCCAGGACGCCAGAAATTGATGCGAAATTACTCCAGTGACCTCCTCGCCAAAAACCACCATCAACATTAAGTCCCCTGCGCAGCATGGAACCGTGAGTGTTCCAGGGTGAGCACAAGTTGATGGTCCAGCCGCATCCACATAGAAGCCTTATCCACGAATATGGAATCCAAACAGGACCTTGTACTTTGGAGTACTCGCATAAGCTTGACTTGTGATAATCTTGAAATCTTATTCATGACTCTTTTGTGCAGCCAACTCCGCCTAATCAGAAGTTCGTTAGCGTCGCTAGTGGAAATCGTCCATTTTAGCTCAGCCATAAACTGTACTATT
>JAJJMA010020909.1:0-18816 GCA_023529015.1 Papaver nudicaule | reverse complement strand
TGGCCCCTGCAGTGATTGTCAAGTTAACTGTAAAAGCATATGCTCAGGGTTGGGCGGTTCTGTAGAAAGGTTTAAATGTACATCAGGACTTTTACCAATATTGTCGGGTGCTCTATGCGAATGTTGTTGCACCACTCCACCTCCACCTCCAGGCATCCCCACCTAGTGCGGTCGTACGAACTCAATCCAACAGGATTCTAGTTATTGTTTGACGTCTGTATTGCAGGCCATGAGTGATCCTTGCATGTGTTTTACTTTTATTCAGTTTTTATTTTCGCATGAATAACTCAGCTTCATATAGCATTCACGTATGTTGGTGGACACTGGAAATCCACTTGTTTGTTTCTCGTTTAAGCTCATGTTTGGGTGTCCCATATGTGCATATTCAGGTGAGTTAAGATAGGTTCATATTTGTTGTAATAAGCCTCAACTTCTTCCCATCATCACAGACACACAATTGATAGTAACTAGTAACTGGATCCGAAAGTGTCAAATAGTTCGATTTAGATGCAGATGTGACTGTAATACAGTGGTTAAGTCGTTGGCTGATGATACCAGCAATCTGAGTTCGAGATCGAGGTGGGGGGATTTCTTTTTTTTTTCTTTGCCTACCTACCTGGACTTGATCAGTTGGTGAGAATTATTAATTGGGCTGATGAATTTGATCAGCCCAATGATTTTGATCAGTTGGTGAGAATGAATAACTGGGCTTATTGATAGTGGCTGGGAACTTGGTTGTATAAAGCCCACTGTCATTTTTTCACAGAAACGTTCTACAGCCATGTTATAAAGATTCTGTTCCTAAAAAACAAAGGAAAAAGATCGCGATCCTAAATTGTAGGCCTAACTCATTTAACATCGCTGGTTCATGCCATTGTTTAAGTGCTTGTTCAAACCACAAAATTTTTAACCAGTTTACACATTTAGTCATAACCCTTCACTACATAGCCCTCAGGTTAATCCATGCAAATTTCGTTATTTAATTCACCATTTTAGAAATGTTGTCTTTTCATCCATATGATGCAACCCTAAGTTGTAAACAACATCTACACAATTAACATCCAAAAGAAGGTAATTCAAGTCATTGGTGAGCATGAATCACAAAAATTTACATCTACTCTAGATTTTAGCCTTTAGCTACAAACCTACATTTCATAGGTTTTATATATGCTTCGTCTTCCTCTAAAGGTAACGACTTACTGGTTGAAGGCATATCTAGGGTATCATCTAAACGTTTCTTTAGATCGTCAGGTTTTCAAAGAAAATATTCTCAAAGAACTCATCATCCCTAGACTCCATGGTAAAGTTCAACACTATGTTAGACACATCAGAAAACACAACCATAAATTCATTTGCACTAATATGCACTGGATACCCTATCTGGCTTCTATCTTAGTTTTCTTTATAGAAGGGATAAACTCATTTCTCAAACACCCCCACATTTTGAACTAAGCATAAAATAGTTGTCTGCCTTTCCATATCTCATATGGAGACTTATCTGATCCTTTAAAGGGTACACTTTTCAGGATGTTGCAGGCTGATAGGATGGTTTCCCCCCACAAGTTCGCAGGTAATCCTGAACTAATCAACATAGCATTTGTCATCTCCTTAAGGTTTACGGTTCTTATGTTCAACTACACCATTGGACTGGGGTAAATAAGCAGCCGTCGTCTTATGTATTTTGCTATGTTCATAAGTAAAATTCTCCTAAAGGAACTTCATACTTGTCGCCTCTATCAGACCTAATGGTTTTAGTGGTATTACACATTTGGTTTTCAATTTCACGTTTGTATATCTTAAAGGCTTCTAAGGCGTCATCCTTACCTCTAAGTAAACATACCTGACAGTATCTAGTACAAACAATTTTATACCACCTCTAATTTTAACTTACTTCATGTCAAATATCTTTGAAGTAATGTGGTTGTTGGCTCTACTGTCAGCTATCCATTCCTCATTATCATCAAATTTGTCAGCAGCTGCAAGCATAGCACTGAGATTTGGAGGAGGAGCTCTTCCTTGATATGAGAAGTTAAGTCTCTGACTACAAGTGAGTGCTGTATGATCAAAATCTCCACATATTTGGCACTTCTCAGCTGGTGTAGTACCTCTGCCATAGCTTGTCCTTCCACCAAAGATAGCAGGATTTGGATATCTGCCACCATGTGGATTGTAATGCCTACCACCATGAGAATAACCTCTTCCTCTAAAAGATCCTCTGTTAGAATTATAGTTGCTTGAGGTACCTCTGAAACCTCCTCTAGATGGATTTGCTAAGAATGCTTTAGAGTCAGAATCTGTCAGAAGACCTGATCTCTTGTTTCTAGCATTGATAGCAGATTCTTCACTCAACAAGTTGTTGTGAAGTTCAATACTGGTAACAGGTGGATAACGATGCCTCATGGATGTAATAAATGAGATGTAATCATCTTTAAGAGCATTCAGAGTAATAGTAACTAAGTCTCTGTCAGAAACAATGTCACCTCCAGCTGCTAGCTGATCAGATATTAGGCGGATTTCATTAATCAGTTGAGGTACAGATCGATCTCCTTGAGTAATGTTGAGCAGTCTGGTACGCAGCTGAATTGAGTGAGATGCAGAAGATCTAGCAAAACGTTCTTCAATACTCTTCCAGAGTTGATAAGCAGATGTAGATCTGGAGAAGTAAACAATGACTTTAGGCTCAACTGTAGTGTTAATCCACATTCGGATAGTAGCATCAGCATCCATCCAATCAGTGTAGAGAGGATTTTCGACTTCATTAGCTTCATTTCGAGGAGTGGTGTATCTCGGAGGACATGGATAAGAGCCATTGAGGTATTTCTCGAGACAGTAACGTTGAATCACCGGATCCATAAGATTTCTCCAAGTAATGTAGTTTCCTTCATTTAGCTTGACGGTAATGAAACTTTGTAATTGATTCAGTGAAACAGATGAAATTGTACGAGACGTGGGATTATCCATTGATTCAGAAGTTGAAGGAAATTCAGCAATCATAAAGAGGAAAGAAGAAATTTAAGATCAGAAAACAGATGAGAAAAAACTTGAATTAGAAAATTCAAGTTGAAATACACTTGATTCAGTGAAGAAAACAACAAATTACGGGTTGTAGTAGCTTAAAAGAGCAACAGAAAGAGTAGATCTGAATCGAAAAGAGATAGAACAGATCTAAAAACCAGGAAATTAAACTCAACTTCTCCAAAATACGGTCACCAACACGATTAAATAACAACTCTGCAAATTAGCTGAAGATGAAATTGACATCAAACAACGGATTCAAGGATCGAAGAGAGTTAATCCTAACTCTAACCAGTCTGATACCATGATAATATGGTGCTGGTGACAAAGGAGTTTTCCATTACAGAGAAGGAGAAGATAAAACTGTTACAAACGAAATGTTAGTTGAGCTGAGTATTTAAGCTCAACCGAAACAGACACAAGGAAATAGAAACAAAGCACACGTGCGACACACACAAACACTCACACAGATACAATTGGAGAGTCACATGACACACATGTGACTACATTAACCTTCACTGCATGACTTGCTTAACCTGCACCACTTCACTGTTTACCTCATTATTTTCCATTTGACTTGAATTCTGCACCAAGTAAAATTCGTGTCTGGCACTTTTTTTTTTTTTTTGGTAATTGGGAGATGTCGGCAAACGGCGATTCCAAACTTTCTTTGGTAGAAGAGGCCGTGTCAGCAACAGAACAGCGTAGGCTTCGTACCATTCAACGTGAGAGGCTTGCATAATGAAAACGTTACTTAGAGAGGAATTTTGAATCCCGTTGATGCTACTCCAGATAAAACCAACTATACTTCATATAACACACACTCAAATTTGCGATTTACTGCTTTGCATGTGATGTGTTGTTTCGGCGAAATAACCGACCATTTCTCTGTTAAACGAGAAAAAAATAACTTATTACAACTTGTGTGTATTGAAGCAGCATGTTCAATAATCTATTGATATAAGGATTCTCTACTTGATCTACTGTAAATTAGTACAAGTTGTACTAGTTATACGAGATTTTGACTCACAGCATTAAATTTTTGAGATCTCGATATAGCATTTGTAATCATTTATTTCACGGTTACTTTTTTTTATAAGTACAAGTAGAGTGCACGTGCATTGCACGTCGGCAACAGCAAACGTTAATTTTGTCGTACTTACTTTTCATTTTCAAAGAACTACAACATTGCAAAAAAAAAAAAAAATCGGTAAAAAAACATTTAAGTTTTTCATTCAGAAGTTAATCATTTAGCAGTACTATCACATAAGTTAAGACATCTAAATAAATGTATTTATTGTAGTCGATTAAGCGACTCCCCGTACGGCATAGTTGAACCCCCAGCCGCATGGACGCAGCTGATGAGTACAGCAGCATAAAACTTCTTCTTTGGTAAAATCCTAGGTCCCTAGCGTCTGGACGAACATCCAAAGTTCTTGCTAATATTTCTGTCCATTAACCCTGGAACAAACATACAAATCCAAAAATCCATACACAGCAAATAACCAAATCCCAAACATACAAATTTGAAACTCTTTACACACTAATTAAGCTTGCAGCAGAAATATACATTCCAAAATCTATATATATTAATGATTCATCATACGAAAAAAAAATGTTTAAAGATAACGTAAAATGAAACTGACATAGAAATTTATTCAAAGTTAACATAAAATGAAAACTGAAACCGAAAGGTATCCATGTCTATCAACTATTCACTTTCTGATTAATCCCTTTCCGAACTGTTTCAGCAAGCATTTGATTAACCATCCATCATTAAATTGGATCTCTCTTCGGGTAACCATACCCCAATGTTTGAATTTCTGCACGGTCCAAGTTTTCTTGCAGAATTGCGTAAGGTATTATAGCCCACACTCTCCTAGTTAGATGTTTGCCTTGTGCCACAGGCCATTGCAATCGTTGTTCCTGCATTGTTGTTTTCTGTGACCAATTTGACACCATTCTAGAGGTGAAGTCAGTCCAGATTTTAAGTTGGAAACGAATATGTGCTTTATGCAGGATAAGGAACTTCTGGCTATCCTTCTTACTGTTGTTTAGGCAGTGATTTACATGCACCTGATTTCATTTGGGTACTGAAATTGAGGAATCTGCTTACCCTTAAATTTCTTACATTTTTTTGTTACTGGAACACTGTAAACATTTTTTGCCACTTCTCATTGCTTATGAAGCGTCTTACCATTGTACCTGCACCTTGGATAAGCCTTATAATAGTAGAATTATTTGTGGTCACTAAAATTTCTAACTTAAACAGCTACGAACATGTGATATGAGAGGCCAGAATGAGATAACAACACATTTAACACTACTAAATGGAACCATTAGTACTTAACAGTACAACTCTATATTTCACTCCAATTTTCAATCCTAAAACTCTATTCAGTAGCAATAACATCTTTAGTGGTTTTGCCACTCTTTGCAGCTCATTTCCGTTCATATCAAACAAAAGCTTAACTCACAATCAAAGGTATCCATGTCTATCAACTATTCACTTTCTGATTAATCCCTTTCCGAACTGTTTAAGCAAGCATTTGATTAACCATCCATCATTAAACTTGATCTCTGTTCGGGTAATTAACCATACCCCAATGTTTGAATTTCTGCACAGTCTTCTTTCAGAAAGTCCTGGTTTTTGTTAAAATTTCCTCACGTCATCACGGCAGACTCAAAAGAATCACGGCAGATTTGCCCTATTCGGCCATCCAGCTTGACGCGTTAAGGGATGGCTAAATGGGTGGGCGAAAAACCAGTTATACCCTTTCCCTTATACGTAAAATGTCTGCAATACCCTTTTCCTAATTCTTATACCCTAAACCTACCTGCCGAATGAAAATTTGTAACTCCTCCTTCCCTTCTCCTCTTCCCTTCCCCTTCTCCTTTTCTTCCACAACCACCATTCTCATCCTCTATCACCACCCAATTCCGCCCCTATCTTCTCTTTTACCACCATTCTCAACCCATATTCCCAATTCTATTCGGTGGCTTCTCAATTATTTGATTTCATCGTCGATTATTCGTCGTTAAGCGTCGATTCGATAACGATTCATCGTAGATATAATGGCTCCGAAAAAGAATAAAGGAAAGGAGAAAGAACCCACTCCTCCTGCTAGTCCAACATCTTCTTCTTCTACTACCCCTTCAATTCGACGAGAATTTGCAGGCGAAGAAGACGACGGACATTCAACCCCCGACGAAGAAATTCAAGGTTGGTTCCAAGGAGATGATAGAGAGAACGCTGTTTTGAACGAAGTAATTCCACCACAAATGGTTTCAGTGAGGTAATTCTCAAGCTTTATGTATGAATTTAGCAATTAGAGTTTTCATTTTTCGCCCTGAAAAACTAGGGTTATGTATGAACATCCTAACTCGGTAGCTTATAGAGCTACCGAGTATGAAAATTTACAGAGTCGGTGGCTCTTTTGCTTACCGAGTGCTTATGGATTATACTCTCCTCGGCAGCTCTTTTTACTTACCGAGTATGATAAGTCATATCTGTAAAATTTTTAAGCTATAATCGGTAGCAACTTCTCCTGCCGAGTAACAATTTTTCTTACTCGGTAGTTCTTTTGGTTGCCGAGTATTTTTGTGCTGCCGAAGGGTTTAACAGCACTCGGTAACTCACTTATTTATCGAGCTACCGAGTATGAGTACTCGGCAGCTATACCAAGCTACCGAGTGTCAATTCTCCTTACTCGGTTTCTTTTTTGGTTGCCGAGTATGTGTTTTGTGCCTTCCATTTTACACTACTCGGTAGTTACATGTACTACCGAGTGTTGCTAGACACTTGTACTTTGTTGTTTTAGAACCTGATATGCTAGTTTTTCTTTTCTTTGTTTTGTACTTTGGTATACATTAGGGCCAAGGAAATTAGAACAAAGCGACGATTCGACAGGCCTGAACAATACAATATAAATATCCAATCTCCGGAAAGTCTACCAGCACGAACTAAAGGGGGTCAGAAATTGACCGCTAAACACCGCAAACAAAAAGAACAGGAGGCTGCTGCTGCTAAGGCTGCTGCTAAGGCTGCTGCTAGGGCTGCTAAAAAGGATGCTAGGGTTGCTGCTGCACAGAGATGGAGTCAAGATCAGGGTGTTCCAACTACAGGGACTTCAGGTGCTGAAGGTAACTCTATTAGAGGTGTTTCTAGTGGAGGTGGTGCAGGTAGAGGTGGAGCTAGTAGAAAACAAGCTAGGGCTGCTCCTGCACCTACAACTCAGATTGAACAAGAAGAAGAAGAACATGTTGATCAAGAAGAAGATAATGTTAATAAGAAAAGTAAGGAGAAAACTAAGGAGCACTTGAATTTCAAAATGATCGCAGGTCACGATGACGAAAAACCTCCTGGAACCCCTAACGATGGTGGTGAATTGCTTTTTGGTTACAAATGCTCTTGGGCGCAAGCAATCTATTGTGCCGAGGTAAGAGGTTCAACCATTTTGTTTTTTTTTTAGTTATTTGGTTACCTATTGTTGCATACCTATAGTCATGTTTATGTTGTTATCCTAGGATCATGTGCAAGCAATTCGAATTCTGAAACCTGTATCTTCGGCGGGGAAAATGAAGTTGTGGCCCAAAGAAGATCTTTGTTCCGGAGCTCTTGCGCATGTGGAGGCCTCGGGGTTGTTGCCAGCTGTTGAAAACTCAATGATAGACCATGATAGGGTCTTCATATCAGCCCTCCTCGAGCGTTTTTATGGCGAGACCGACACTATACATATGCCATGTGGAGAAATGGCAATCACTCCAGAAGATGCACACGTTATCACTAAACTCTCGCCTGAGGGCAAGGCGGTTGCAGACGGCTACAACGTTTGTGTTAGTTGGAAAGAGCTCAACCGTCTCGTTTCTGAATGCCTTGGTTGGAGCCCGGATAAGTATGTGGAGGAGTGGAAAAAGTGTGCCTCATACAGGAATAGACAGCTCGACCTTAAATCACTAAGGGAGCAGTTTAGCGGAACTGCAGCGCGGGAACAAAAGGGGGAGGAGATATCTAGAGAAACTTGCAGGCATACGGCTACGGCGTACTTGCTCTATCTCCTTGGGTGTGTTATCTTCCCCAACAAGACAGGTAGTAGGGTCGATGTCAACCATTTACAGTTGCTGGAGCATCTTGACAAGGTCAACACCTACGCTTGGGGAACTGCATGCCTTGCATTCCTTCTGAAGGAGATGAGGACTGCCTCGAGGCAATATACTGCTCAAATTGGAGGAAATGTTGCTATACTTCAGGTAATTCTATCACCATAAACCTCGATTCCCAATTTTGTATTTCGCTTGCAACTTCTAACATTTTGTGTAATATACCTAGGTTTGGGGTTACGAACATTTCCCGGAAATCAAGCGAGCAACTACAGATGATAAATGGAAATCGACTGAAGGTTATGGGAAGAAGTGGATATTCACTAGAGGTCAAACTCAGGCGAGAAAACACATCCAAGCACAAGAATTGATTGACCTCCGGATTCAGTTCGACAACATTACGGTTGATGACATTATCTTTGATCCATGGAAGGATAATGCGGATATATCCCGTGTCCCGCTGAGATGGTTTTTTGGGGGTTTGTGGCACCCTCTTGACTATGTGATGTATAATCCAACTCGTGTAATGCGTCAACTAGGGAGGGTCCAAGCAGAACCTTGGAGTATGTTGTTTGCCGATGGGTGGAACAAAGTTGATTTTGCTAGATGCGGATGGACAGGAGATGCAATCACGGTTGAACACGACAAAGCTCCAACCATAAAGAGCAGTGGAATGAGAGAAATCTTTTTATGGTTAATACTGGCGAATGGGTTGTGGGACAGGCTGATGTGGTGCCGGAATACATGGAATGGTACCGGAATGTTTCTCACCCCTTTGTGATTCGTTCCGATGGGAATCAGCCTATCTCAACTACATTACCTCCAAACAAGGGTGGCGGCACAACTACCTGCGGGTCTCTCCTTAAGGGATTGCCCAAAGCTATGGTTGAGAGATTGGTACGTATTCTTGAGAAATTTTCTTAAATTTTGGTTTAAATTATAAATTACGGTTTAAATGTGTTGAATTATGCTTTGAATTTCATACAGAAACATAGAATTGAGTTTGCAACTACCGCTCTTATGGGACATCTCATGCTAAAGGAGCCTCTGAAGACGCGAAAAATCACAGAAACCTGTGAACTTATCAAAAATTTTGATAATGAAGCATATGCTACGCAGTATGGAGAGAGTAGTGAGCCATTGCAGGGGAGCAAGCGTCCGTTGGATTCAACCAGTGCTGATCAAGAAGACGATGCTGATGAAAGTGGTAGAGGTGGAGCTCCTAAGCGAATCCCGAAGATAATCCGTTCTAAACGAGGCCGTGGTGGTGGCCGTGGTAATTGAAGTAAGTGGTTTGTTAAACTTACTTCAAAAGATGTTGGACTTTTAATGTGTTTGGATTGCATTTGTTTGTTTTATCCCTTTAATGTGTTCGGATTTCATTTTTTATTACGTTTGTTACACTCAATTGTCAGAATAGAAACACTACTCGGTTGCTTAATTTTACTTTCTGAAGCTACCGAGTATACCTGGTTTTGCAATTGTCATTCTGTCTTTAGAAATAGGAATAATCGGCCACTTAGTTAGCATTTTTAAGCTACCGAGTATTATTGTTGTTTAGAAGATATACCACTCGGTTGCTTGTGGTTGCTACCGAGTACTGGTTAGAAGATTCAATACTCGGTTGTTTGTTGTTGCTACCGAGTGCCTAAGTTCAGTTAGAAGATACACTACTCGGTTACATTTTGTTGCTACCGAGTATGTATTGCATACCATAAAAGTTGGAATGACCCTCGGTTCTACAAGGAATATAAGTTGCACTACTGGTTTAGACAAATAAAATTTCATTAACTAACAACTTAATGGATTACATTGAAATTAAATCAACAAACATTCCAGCGAAGGAGGAAACTCTTTAGTTCGGCATAATGTGGTTCGTACTCGAAATCTCGACCTTTCCCTTGTTTCCATACCTTCAAAGTCGCAGTATATACTTCATCCTCCGTAACATCTTTCCCAAGTTGAGCTCCGACCAAGCGACGAAAGTGCATAAAATCACGTGCATTTTGGTGTATGATCCACCATCGATCTGACAGGCCTCTTGCATCTCGCACGTATTGTTTTGGTTGAAGGTCGAAGTCTTGTTCGATATAATTCCAAATGGAGTTCCAGTTGATGTCTTTGCACGGTTTCGATATAACATACTTCGACCTATTGTTTTGTTTACCACGATTTTTTTGTAATTCATAATAGAACATAACGTCTTTACAAAGACGTAGATCTTCTTCCAACGTAAACAGAGCAAAACTAGCTTTCTTTCGTGTTGATGGAGGAGGAGATAATGGTTTTTGAGATGGAGTACACTCATAAGAGTATTCATGAACTAGCTTATGAGTGAAGTTTCGATAACGTGTACGAGGAGGAGGAGATGATGGAGGAGTACCGACTAAAACGAAGTTTGGCTGGGGAGATGATGGAGGAGTACCGACTAAAACGAAGTTAGGTTGGGGAGATGATGGAGGAGGTGTTGAGCTAGGTTCCTTCGGTTTCCGTAACAAAGAAAGTATTTGTTGTGGTGATCGAATGACCCTTTTGTTATTTGAAGATGAACTTGCCATTGTGGAAGAAGGCAAGATAGGATGGCTTTGGGGAAGATTGAATTTATACCAACTACTCGGTGGCTTTGGTTGAATGCCCAACGGATATATATTTTGAAAAAAAAGTACACATTTTCAGAACGGCTCCAATACTCGGTAGCTCGATTAAGAATATAAGCTACCGAATATAAAGATTCAGAAATTTAGGTACATTCGGTGGAGACATGATCTACCGAATAAGAAGATTCAAATTTTTAGGGATATTTTTAGGCACTTTTACCAAAAAATAGTGTCGTTTGGGGATATCTCTATAAAAGAAAAACCTTCTTCCCAACAATAGCCACACCAATAACCCAACTTTGTAAGCTCAAACCACTTATACGAAATGGAAAATCCACCAATGACAAACATTGCACAATGGGATGACGAGGAGGATGGGTCGTTGGTAGCTGCGTTCATCATTTTTTACAAAAAGCATCCAAATGCTGGTTACGTATCGTTTTGGAAGGGTGTAGGGGTTCATTATCAACACATCACCGGGAATACCAAAGAACGCACGTGGGAGAAACTAGCAAATAGATTTGACTACATCAAAGGCCGTATGAGAGAGCATTGTATAATATGTCAACTGATAGGTTCTCCATTTCAAGACGAACACACTTCGGAAGAAGATGTGAGTATTATCTTCTCGTTTTCTATTTTGATCCAATCATGGTGTATTTGCACACTAAAGTTTTGTTTTTAACAATTTCAGAAATTAGCTTTCAAGACGCTATGGAGGCAGCGGAACGGGGCTCGCAGATTTCGACATGGATGGATTCTGAAGATGCTGCTAAAGCACTCAACGAAATTCATCACCGATTGGCTATTAGTCAATGATCCACACGCCACTTACTAGTTCTGTTTACATGCTAATCGGTAACACTATGGAGTTACCGAATTTAAATTCGGCAGTATATATGTTTTTACTGCCTACCGAATATATTTACTTCCAAAATTTGTACTTTATAGATATTCGGTAACTATATGAAGCTACCGAATGTACCTCGTAACTCTCAACCACAACGGTAATTTAATGACAAATGTATCAGTTGGGGCTGGTGCCTCTATTTAAGATTAGTTTCTGCACCCGTTTTTTCCACTCAACCAAAACTGATCTTGCCCTCTCAAAACCAAAACTTATCTTCAAGAAAAATGGGTGATTATATTTGTTTCACCAATGAAGACGAGCTTATGGTTATCAAATCGTTTATTCCAGTGTACCTTGAACGACCAGCAGAACGCCACTCAATGTTTTGGAAGAGAGTTAAAGAAATCCACGTTGAATTAGATGGGAATCCAAAAGGCCGTAAATGGAGGGAATTAAGCGACGCATTCAACCACCTAAAGATGATCTTCAAAGATTATATTTGGATTCAAAAATGGGTTAGACGATCTCACGGCTCTCGTTCCATCCAAGACCAAGTGAGTATTTTTACACTTCCAATGTTCATACAATCTTGAAGGTTGTAACTAACTTCTATTTATCTTGTGGTTCAAGGTGGCACAAACCAATGTACTTTGGGACATACGACATGGAGGCGAATTCAAGCATTTACAACATTATATGTATCTTAAGACGTATGCTCCGACATATCTCCGAGTACTGAGTTCTGAGGTTAGAAGGTCTGGTTAGAAGTAGGGATTGAGAAGATGAAACTTCCGATGAATTGTAGTGAAATAAGGTTGTATTTCCCTTTGGGTGATGCACCATTCGGTAAATCGGGTTAGTAAACGAGCTACCGAATATGTACTCGGTAGTTAAATTATACTTACCGAATATCTGTACCAATATCCTGTACCAAAAATCAATATAATCGGTAACCCAATGATCTACCGAGTATACATTCGGTAGCTTTCATTGTCTACCGAGTATGCTTTCCTTAAATTTGTTTATACTGACAAAATAAATATGAGCTACCGACTGGTATATAATTAGCATTATGGATCTACCGAATATAAGAACAGAAATCCAAACAAGTGCATTTACCATAATATGTTCCAAGTACAAGTTTCATTTAACCCAAAAAGCTTGCTCTAATCAAGATATATTGTCAATAAAAGGCCCAAAATTCATCCACACTAAGATACATACCTTATTCCACATCAGTCGTGCCACTCGGAAGGGGATGTTGAACCTTCCAATCTTCTATGTTGGACGCATACTTCTCAATCCAAGCACTACAGTGGTTGTCTGGAAAATGGGTTGAATACCCTGCCATGGGAGGTAGGGGACAATCTTCTTTTAACCTCAAACCAATGAAATGGTCGGGGCCTATAAACGCTATGACGACTCTTCTACCCACGTTTTCCTCCGTACAAACCGATCTTGTAGGTACAAAAGTCGAACAATGACCTATCCCAATCGAAAAATAATGGACAACGCAATCGAATGAGTCCGCAATTAGATATCCACACCATGGCATACGCATCCAATACTTGGGAACAACCGTCTTCATATTCTTTCGGCCATTAATACGGGCAAGATCATCGTTGAATTGTTTCAATTTATCCCTACGATTACCTTCCAAATTCATTCCAATATAGAATTCCTTGTCCTTGAGGAGTTGCTCTCCCATCTGCTTCCTTGTATATCCCACTGGAGTGAGGTTGTCGACAAAAACTTGTTGGCGTATTCCAAGTTGCTCCACAACGACGTGAAAACCACAATTTCCATCACGTGGAACATCATCGATTGCTAAAACAAACTTCCGTACACATTCCGGAAGTTCTTCTAAATAATGTTGAGAGAGAATGGGAGGACGTACCGTAGTTGTTACCAACACATCACCAACACTCTCCCTTGTCGACGACTTTGGTTTCACTTGCCTTGAACATTCTCCCTTGTCAATAATGGGTCGTCCCCTTTTTTTTGGAACCGGATCCGGTGCAAAGTCAGCTTCAGTGTGCTCATGAAGAGAAGGATCACACTCAGAAGAATTCTGCTGCTTTGTGGCCGAAATCTTCATATCCTTCAACTCCAGTCTTTCTAGTTTTCTTGGTTTAAGGGTTGGCGGTCTTCCTGGTGGCTTTTGCTTCATTGGTTCTTCATCTAAATTTAAGAAGGGGTGCATTGCCACCTCCAAGTCGTCGTGGAGGTTCTGCTTTTGAGAAAAATCGTTCTCGTCGTACATTGTAGCGATCCGACGACACAACGGCGTTTCCATAAAAGCAACTTGGGGGTTCTTTGAGGGATTTGGAGTGAAAGATAGTTGCTTCCAAAACGGATCAATGTCTCTCATATCAATTCTGTGAACGTACTTACCAAGCTTATGCGGACAAGGTAGTCCGATCCCCGACATCGTCTTACAATTGCAATTATCATCCGGCACACCGTGCTCCATATACCACTTAAAGTCTCTCATCATGTGCTTTATGGCCCATTGCGACACTCTAGAAGTTAAACCACGAAGAAGTGGATGACCTTTGTATTTTCTAAAATATCTTTGCCTACTCCACTCCATTTTTACCTTTATTCTAGTCAAATCACGCTTGGTGAACTCGTGAATACCATGTTGGAGCGACACAACCCCATTTTGACCTCCTTGAAGAATCCTTTTCAGTCTCCCATGTTGACCCTCCGCCACACTTGTTGCCTCGTTCTTATAGTTTTTATAATCATATGTCCATGCACGGACAAACATCTCCTTTAGCGGCAACCACTGTTTTTGGCAATACTCTACTGCCAACTTGTGTTTTGGGTTCTGACTCCACTAGAATATCCAAGCCTCCAGGTTCAGCTCATACTCCGCCTCGGTCATAGACCAAACAATCTTATCCCATCCTTTTTGAAATAGCAAAAATAATCGGTGACCATCCTTAAACGCCTCCTCAAACTTTTTGTCCTCTTCCTCTCGTTGTGCATCGGTGAGTTTACTAAGACGTTCCCGTTCCTCTAATTCAATGTCCGCACCTTTTGGACGCCTTTTCGGTTGAATATGCTTTCTGCAACGCGCTCTGATGTTACACTGGATGTGCCAAGTGCAAAGAATATTGTGGGAACCAGGAAATACTTCTTGGATGGCATTCATCAAGGCTTGTTCGTTGTCCGTAACGAAAACGTTTGGAATTTCACCCGGATTGTAAAGACTCTTCACCTTGTTCAACATCCAAACATAACTTGGTTCGATCTCCCTATCCATCAAACCCCAAGCCACGGTGAAACTTTGTTTGTCCGATGTGTGGCAAGCAATATTGATCAACGGCATGTTGTATTTATTGGTCTTGTAAGTGCAGTCAATCAACAAAAATTGGTGGAAGCATCTTGCAAGTTTAATCGTATCCGGATGAGCCAAAAAAATACGTTTCACTTCCCCGTTAATGGTTTGTCTTCTCATTGTGTAGTTGTGTTGCTCGCATAACCAAGCCGATTGAGACATAATCAATCGACCATCCCAATCAATCTTTCTAAACATGGCTTGCGCGGCTTTAACTGTATTCAAAGTAGACAAGTTGTTGGGGTCTTGCTCCCTTATCATAGTGAGGATTTGATTCCCGGTACTTGTGCCCATCATCGCCCTTACAATATCCATTTGAGGTGGAGTCAACTTAGCATAAGCAACGTGCCCAACAAGACTTTCCGGAGGATCATGGTTGTGATAACCATTCATTACTTTCATTCTCCACAATTCATCTTTGCCTAGATTATAAAGAAGCTTGAACGGACAATCGGTCTTCTTTGAATGAGTATCGTAGATCCTGTCGGTCTTCTTTATACGCTTAAAACCCTTTGCATCATGACTCTCATCCTTCCTACCGCACTCACAAATCATTTCAAACCTATTCCACCTTGAATTTCGACCCGTGGTTACTACGCACATGTTCTCTCTTGCACGCACCTCAAGCCAAGCCTTTGCATCTTTCCTCTCTTTCCATGTCTAGACGAGAAAGTCACAACAATTAGAAAACCAAACCAAAAGGGATAAAATCATAGATAAATACAAGTGTAGGAGGCATACCAAGTCAGTTAGATAGTGTGAGGAGGTATCGGGTCGCAAATATGAATCATATTCAACATCATCCTCGGGAAGGTCCCCAAAGGGTACAACCTACAAAGAAGATTGAAAACTTTAGTCAACTAAATTGGAAAACTAACAACAATCGGTAGCTCGATGAAAAAGACAAACTGCCAAGTAGTACTGGAAAGAATTACTCGGTAGCTAATTAAGCCACCGAATATAGATGAGGTTTGGCCAATATTCTGTACCAAAAACAAATATGAATCGGTAACCATTTGAGCCACCGAGTATACATTCGGTAGCTTAGTAGTCTACCGAGTATACATTCGGTAGCTTATAAGTGATTTCGAGCTACCGAATGG
Source organism: Papaver nudicaule (assembly GCA_023529015.1). Lineage (NCBI taxonomy): Eukaryota > Viridiplantae > Streptophyta > Magnoliopsida > Ranunculales > Papaveraceae > Papaver > Papaver nudicaule. Next base: position 2,805 of record JAJJMA010020909.1, on the reverse strand, counting down.
TTACTTTATTGTGCATGTACGGATGGTAGTTGGATATTCGGTGGCTCCACTAATGGCCTGGATCTACCGAATATTCTAACTGCAACATTCAAAGCATGCAAACTTTGATTTTTCATACGTCAATCAACCATTACAAGCTAATGGGTTTCAAATTAGAGAGCTACCTGATCATTTGGAGTCGAGTTCACTTCCTTTCCCTTCTTTGATTCTTGATTTTCTTCCAAACACTCTTGTTCATGGCTTTTCTCTAGAATTGTAGAGTTCCAACAATCCATGGCTTCTTTAACGTAAGAGGAATTCGTAGCATGATCATCTTCAAGAGAAGAAGATTCACCCCGCTCAATCTCACTCAAAACAACCATCTCAACTTCTAAAAAAAAAACTTCTTCTTCTTTTTCTTCTTCTTCTTCTAACTCCCTCTCAAATGAATTTTTTTTTTGAAAAGAACTAAAGTAATCGGTGGCTAAGTAGCTAAATTAGTAATTAGGTTAGCTTAATCGGTAACTTATTTTTAGTTAATCGGTAGCTTAATATGTGTGGGGGTATTTTAGGCACTGAGATAAGGGATAGCCTCATTACACCCGGGTGATCGAGTTTTGAAATTTTTTTGAAATCTGCCGTGATTCTTTTGAGTCTGCCGTGATGACGTGAGGTAAAATTTCTAGACATACCCTTTAAATTTCTTTATTCTTCCTGTTTGGAAGTAGGTACAAAAGCAATTGGAAAATCTCATGGTCAGCGGCAGTTGGATATCTTTAATTAAGTAGAAGGACAGATCATATACCACGTCACAAACATCTTTGTTTGTTATATTACGTGGTGATTACTGCTGAGTTCCAGTGCCCAAGGCCAAGGAGAAAGATGTCGATCATGTAGTAAAATACAGTTTTACTGGTTTACTAATTTTGCACTTCCTGGGCCCCTAATTTTCTCTCTAAGCGAGTGACACGTTCTAACTCCAAAGCTCTCTTCGTTCGCCACGAACGTCGTTCTACATGCAAATCCGTGTCTACACTTGTCCCATTTGTCGTGTATCCCAAAGACTCTCCTGTAAAAACTGAACTCAAAACAAATACTTCTCACTTTTCTCTCCATCTTCTTCTTCTCTTGCATTACTGTTTTCTTTGATACACTTTTTTCTAGCGATAATATTTCTTTCAGTCAGAAATTATTATGCATCACTTGATTACATAAATTGGTTTCCAAAAGATTTGAAGACATGCAGCAACCAAATGGAGTTGTTTTTATTATGGATTATGAATCATGATCCCTTGGGCATTTTTATCGATTAAATTTTGCTGAGAATGAAAGAGATTTGATGTTTCGATGATCAACAGGGTTCCAGTTTTTTAGTTGTTGAAACTATAAAAAAAGTAAAGTGCTATTGTTTAGGTATCAAACCCTTCACATACGATTGTCACTATCTTCCTCATCGATCTGCTACTGTTACCCTACAGTTCCCTCTCTACTTCTCCAATTGATCGAATTTGACTTTCTGTAGATTAATTTGTGAAATTGTAATCCAATTTTAATGGTGGCGGAGGTGGTGGTGGTAGCGGCTGCGACAGAGCTGGTGGTCTGATAATGGTGGTGGCATTTTCCGATTGAAAATCAGTAACCAAAAGGGAGGAAGTAGTAGGATTCGAACGTGAGACCTTCAAAAGAATCAAAACCCCTTTTACTTATTTATCCCTTATAATTTCTAATTATTACGAAATTGCTAGCGAAAATTAAAATCTGCTGATGGGTAGCTTAGTCATTTCCTGTCCGTTGATTGAAAGTTGTGACGGAATTTCTTTGGCGATCCAAAGGCTGGCTTTTAATTTTAAACGATCCGACGGCTACGAACAAATTTGGTGTTGCTTGCATTAAAAGGGGGGGAGATTTGGGAGTTAAAAATATCATCAAACCTGAACAAATTGGCTGAGTACTGCCATCATAATTACTGCTTTGATCTAAATAATTTAACAGTGCTGAAGCAATTAGTTTTCCACAGTCATTGACATCTTCATTAATTAGGTAATTAATACACTAGTGTTTGATCCTGTGGGCACGGCTTGAACCTTGCAATATATTCAGGAATCGTAACATGTTGTGTTCATGGCATAATGAGAGTGATTAACACACTTAGCTAGGTCTATAAATAGGTTACCGAAAAGATGCAAAGCATAATACATCATTCTTTTTCAAAAAAAAAAAAATGAGAAAAATAACCTATTACGTATTGAAGCAGCATGTTCAATCATTTATTCATATGAAAACTCTCTACTCGATCTACTCGTACAAGTTGTAACTCACAACATTAAATTTTTGAGATCTCGATATAGCATTTGTAATTTATTTATTTATTTATTTATTTTTATTTTTTTTGGTAAACGTATTTTGGGAGTTAAAAATATCGAAGCAAATTTGTTCACCACCTAAAACCGGGGTGCTCAATTCCGGCCTTTCTGATTGGGCTGTAACCACTTTTTAAAACACGGTTTATATTTTTAATTTTACTTATTTTTTTTTATTTCTCTCTCTTTTTATCTCTCCCTCTCTCTCCTTCGGAAACAAAAATTTCTGTGTTCGTAAAAAATTTCACTCTCCACCATCAAAATCAATTGAAATTGCAAATAAAGAGCAGATTAAATTATATGTTAATTCGAGCATCATACTCTAGATTGGTATTATGTGTGATTGGAAAAAAATTTCACTTTGATTCATCGATGAAGTATCAAAATCCAAAGCAGAGAAAAATATATAAAAAGAAAAAATCAAAATCCAAAGCACAGAGAAAAATATATAAAAAGAAAAAATCAA
>JAJJMA010020901.1:0-12494 GCA_023529015.1 Papaver nudicaule | reverse complement strand
CTCATTGATTGGCCGGTGGAGCAGCAGGGGGCTCCGCCCAGGGTTTTATCACCCAATCAATGAGTGCCACGCCTGGTGGAAGCCCCTGGTGGCAAAATCCGGGGGGCATATATCAATTTCGTATTAAATGAAGATAGGAGAGAGAAGAGACAGCGGCTCTTGGCTGATTGAATGTTAGGTAACGTTGGGCAATGTGCCCTTAACATTCTGTGTCTCCTCCTATAGTAGCTTACTCTGACTATAACCCCTATATTTTTCTTAATTTAATAATAACCGTTTTTTATGACCGTTACTTTTCAGTACTGTTGTCGGCTCTTCCTTAACTCCAAGGATCTTCTCACTTCTACTACTGTCTCAATTCCTTCTCGTTGAAGATGTTTTTACTGTCTCAATTCCTTCTCGTTGAAGATGTTTTTTAATTCGCGGTCCTGTAAATTCTATTGTACTTGCAACTACAAGATTTTATTTTGCCACCACCACTCAATTCTACGTCATGACAATAAGTGGGACTTGAATTCTACAAACCACAACCTAACCATGGTTCACCAGCTCATAAATTAAGGATCTAATGGACTGCTGAACCCATTCGGACCCGACCACATAGTATCGATATTGTCCCCACTTGACCACCTGGTGTGGAGTGCAGGTATGGGGTTTTTATCTTAAAAGGCCTCGGTATTATGTTAGAAGATTCTGTGACTTATTAGGCACTATCTAGAACTCTGCTTATTCAATGTGGGACTAACTCTTATGGCTTTGGTCGAGTCAATCCCTAACAATCGCCACCTTGGCAAGATCCAGAGCCATCTCACCAACCATCGTCGTACAGTCACCGTTATGCAACATCTTGAGGTACACTTGCTCCTTTATGTCCACAACTCCACATTGATTGACACCATTCCAGGTGTACTGCATGCCAACTCAATTTACCATACACGATCATCATCCGTATACTACCGTCGAACTTAGTTACAGTCAATATGCACAATTGAGCCTTGGCTGCTCCTTTGAGCTTGCTCCACCTGAGTCAGGTCTAACTCCACCAGCACTGCGTGGTCTAACTCAACCAGTGAGCTCTAGCTGTGTGGTCTAACTCCACCAGTGAGCCCTAGCTCCATGTTGGACTGCCTTGCTCCACCTGAGTTAGTGTTCCGCATCACCAACTCCACCCACCTTGGGCACCTTACCCAAGGGTCTTGACATCCATAACTACTCGACCATTTGAAGCCCTAGCTCTGATACCATTTGAAGGATCTAACGGCTGCCGAACCCACTCGGGCCCGATCACCTAGTACCGATACTGTCCCCACTTGACCACCTGGTGAGGAGTGCATGTGTGGGTTTTTTATCTTAAAAGGCCTCGGTACTATGTTAGAAGATGCTATGACTTATTAGGCAGCACCTTGAACTCAGCTTATTCAATGTGGACTAACCCTTATGGCTTTGGTCGAGCCAATCCCTAACAATAGATCCCTTAACCAAATCTTGGAACTTGCCGGTTCTTCATTCTCTGTTTAACCCTCAAATTGTAGAAGCAATAAAGTTGGTTCTTATTCGACCAAACAAACTGGACTCTGTCAGATGGTTATTAGAACCAAATGGGGTTTTTTCAACTAGCTCCCTTTACAATGCCCTCCAAGGAATTAACAGTGTAATTAATTCCTTGCGAATTAATTACACTGTGCAATTTGCGATAGTTGTGTTGAAGTTATGACGTTCCAATATTGCTTAGAGCTTTATTTTCTTCTTCGTCTCTAAGTAATATAAGGTTTTTCCTTAAACCTTCGAGTTGGATATAGCAATGTGATGTTGTCTCGGTAGTACTACGAGATTTAATCCATCACAGTATTGTGTCTCTACTTACCTAGTCTGACTTTGTCGGATTGATTAGCAAATACTTGTATGAGCTAAATGTAAGTGAGATCGTGACTCACACTTATGTTGTGTAGACTTGATATACTGTTGTTATGAGCATCAAATGCCACGTCTTGGTTTGGCTCTGAATACGGAAGTTCTGAATCATTTACTTGTTCTGTATATGAACACCTCGTATGCCATATTAAACTTCTGGATTCCCAAACCATATTCTTGTTATCTCATCTTATGGATTTTCAATGTTCGAAACCTCAATGTAGGTTTTGGTAAAACTAAACGTTGATTGCGAAACCATAATCTGGTTTTCGTATCCGTGAGCTATTGGTCCGAAACTTAAATATTGTGACCAATGAGACAACATGAGTTTGAAACTATGTTTGCTGGCTAACAGTGACTTCAGAATCAAGATCAATGAATCTTGACCATGTGAGTTCTAAAAGGTCGAAAAGACCCTGGGGTTTCCTAAAGGTTTATGTGAACCAGGAAATATAACCTGTGCGTCAAGGCTAAAAAGGTGTAATGCTGAAACGGTGCTTAACCACATGGACTCTCAAGTTCGACACCAAACATATGTGATAAAACTCTAATATGTGTTTCTTGTTTCGAAACCTTAACCAAGGTCTTGTTAAACAGAATCTAGATTTCGAAACCTCACTTTGGTTTCGTTATATGGAAACTTGATTTGGGAACCTTAATTTGGTTCTGGTCATATAATGAACTTTAGATTTCGAAACCTTAATCTGGTTTCTGCCAAACAGTATGTAGGTTTCGAAACCTTAAAATGGTTATCTCAGAATGCGTATTTTTGAAGTTCAAACTCTATCATTTTGATTTGTGCTTCAACGAATTAATGAGTTTGATATTCTCAGTTTGAAGTTTGAATTAGTTCATCTTCGATGTACAACTAAGTTGTTTGAGTCATCATCAGAAATATGGTTAGTCGCTCTAGTTAGTAGACACATGATTTCTGATCTATACTGTACGTGATTAGATCTTCGTATGATTTTACTACTTGATCAAATATTCATTTGTTTATTCATTTAATGTTTTGATTTAAATTCTTGGATATCATTAACGTGATCATCTACATTGGAATCAAGAATTCAGGAGATTCAACATTTTACTATTGCTCGTTTGAATCATGCACTGTACATCCATGGTATATCTTTATGCGTGATTCAGAATGTCTCTTGAACCTACGTGTTCACTTAAGCTTAACACGCAAGGCTTGTCCACGTCTGTAAGGATACGTTTATGCGGAACGTTGAACCACGTTGGACCAGTTCCCACTTCCACCTAGGATCGTTCTGGCCCGTCCAGCAAAGCCTAGGAAGTGAGGCCGACATTATTAAAGCTGATGACGACATTTGGAAGTAATAATACCTTAAGGAGATTTCGAAACTAAAGGACACATTTCGAATTGAGCTCTTTCCCATGAAGCATATTTGGTAAGCACCATATTTCGAATTAATGAAATATCCAAATATTGAGTATTATGTGCTTTGTTTACTATTGGCCAAACATTTATTGAAAATATATTTTCATTTATGAATTATATTTTTCTTTAATGTAAAATGCCATAGTATTAAATCTCATTAAATGCTATGAGACTAAGTGAGGAATTTCAGAACTAATACGGAAATGTACTTTAATGAATTTCCGAAATTAAGTTAGACTCATTTCAAAGCGAAGCCTTAGTCAATATAAATAGGAGTGGTATCTCTCCTGAAAGCTTTATCCCTCTACCAAGATCTTCTTCGGAATTGATTTGTGTCTGCCGTTTTTATTTTCAGTTACTTTTGAGCTTTTGCTCTCGGTCTAGAATTACGTGAAAGTCTTCTCTAGGGATCGAGAAGCCTAGAAATACCTCTGCGGGAAACTAGTTTATGTTTTACTAGTCTTCTTTGTATTGTACTTGTGTTTTGTTCTATGGTCCTTCTCTTCTGCAATAAGGACACTCAAGATCGTTGTGATTAGAACATACTCTTTATATATTAACCTGGATTTGTCAGCAAGCCGCTTTCGGTTTGTGTGCCTAAACTATGGATATTGAGTGGAATCAAGATTGTTGTTATTAGATTTGTTCTTTGCAGGTACACCGTTCTTCAAGGTCATATCATATCGTACTTGCTACAGTTATCTGCTTGATTCCAACTGGGATGACAAGGTTGCTCTTTCATGAGTTTAGGTTTTGAAACCTTGATCGATATCTCGAGGTGTTTATTGCCTAAGTAAACTCAATATCCTCGTTCTTGGTGTAAAACGACTTCGGTGAAATATCTGTTAGTTACCAAGGATATCATCTAGCGTTGACCTGCCGTTATTTGGTTGATATCCATAAGGTTGTAATCGTCCGATTAGAGGTCGGGTAGCGATAGTCCTCGTGACGGGCTATGAGACAACTCTTGCGTAAGACAGTAAAGGACGTCTGTTTGCGTAAGGGATTACATGTGCGTGACCACCTTGCTGTGGTTGGAGGCATAGGAATACTGAGGGGAAACCTTTGTGAATAATAGTCATATTAGGGTCATGTTGTCTGCACCAGCTAGTCCGAAGTCTGAGTGTAGGTGTGTTGGCGGCTTAATTCTTAAGAGTATTCAAACTGGACGAGGTCCCGGGGTTTTTCTACGAGTTTGTAGTTTCCTCGTTAACAAAAATCTTGTGTGTACTTTACTTTACTTCCGCGTTATATTTGATTTATCATTTATAATTAAAGTATCGTACTTGGTGGTTGACATAGCCTTTTGGATTCTTGTATTGACTCCCTTGTGTAAATCAATCAGATCTGAAGGAGATCTTGTTCTTGAGTTCTTGATTACAGGAACCGTTCAAGGTTTGACTTATAGGTGGACTAAAATAAAATATTGGTGGTGTACTCGGTACCCTCGTCTTTTCAATTGGTATTAAAGCAGGCAAACACCTTAAGATCTAACAATCTGTGTTTGGCTCGATCCATCCTATAAGAAATGGGTAAAGGTAAAAGATTGAAACAATAAAAAAAGGACCCAGTCAACATTTCACAAGTTTTTAATGATAAGATTGAATACTTAACTACTGAAAATTATATACTGTTAAATTTTAAAAAACAGGTTGATTCATTAGTTGAAAGAGAAAAGAGTTACTTGAAAAAGTTTGAGTTGCAAACCACTGAATGCAATCAACTTCGTAGCGAGTTGTATCTTTTTTCTGTGCAGATACATGTATTTAAAGAGAAATTAAGCAATAGTGTCCGCCATGAAGATTCCTTGAAGACAGAGATAGCTACAGGTCGTGAGAAAATCAGATTGCTGGAAGAGATTGTTTTGCTAAAGAATCCTCATATCAGTGATGAACTCGAGAAACAAACATTGTTTCAAAAAACGATCCAAGATCGTGACAAAACTATATGTTTAATGACTACCGAATGTGTAAGTCTTAGTGTAATTGGTAAAATCCCCATAAGACAGATCTTACCAATACACCTAATCTAAACATACATGAGATGCATAATAACATAAATAACATGAGTATAACAGAGGTAAAGAGAGTTCAGAGATATTAAACATGAGCTATTAGCATACTAAACAAAATATTCTAAGTTCTTCTCATTGATTTATAATTGATTACATCTCTCACCTTAGTAGTGATGATCTCTCTTACAAACACAGAGTTCTTCTCTAGATTCTGAGCTAAGGAGAGTAAGAAGGGAAACCCTAGCTTTGTCTCTCTGTAGATCAACTCCAAAGTTCACTCAACCAACCCCTTTCTCAAATGAGATCCACCACCTTATATAGGCGTTCAACATATTGGGTTACAGCTAATACAAACAACTATGACTCTGACAATATTTGTTTACACTCGCCGACCATCAATACCGCCGACCTTCTTCGATACTTCAGCGTATCGACCTTCAGTTTGGATAAGGATGATGACCCATTTCCCATTGAGTCAACGAGTCAACTCTGACAATTCGACCGTTCTGATCTTCATTAAATGCTCACCTACTTCTCTACTGTTGTCGGTAATGTATCCAATCCCACTATACTTGGTACGCCTTCGCGTTCTTCTTGTGCAATACGCTGGTGTGATTTCTCCTTGGCTAGACGCTGATCTCTTCTATCTAGCAATCCGCTGAGGGATGTCGTTGATGATACTCTACCTCTCTGGGGTAGTCTTCTCATTCAACTTCACTTCTAGGATGTCTCTGAAAGGTAAAGGCATTTTCTACACTTATATTTTGCCTCTTTCATCTTCAAGATCTTTAGTCGCCGAAGATGAAAATCCAAATCCGCTGAAAATGCCGACCCACGATCGCCACTACTCCACTTATCTCGCCACGTCTCTCTCATGCCACGAATATCGGAGGCCTCCTTTTGACCGGATGACTTAATGAGCCGGTTTAGCTTCCCCACCTATAAATTCCATTTTACTTCTTTTTTTGCTTCATCTTCTCAAAACTTTCTGACCTTTTATCTCTTCTGAAAGTTCTCAGAGCTCAGAAACCCAAAACCCTAACTACCGCCGCCTGCCACCTGATTCATCCCCTTTTCAACCTTTTCTTGCTAGTTTCACCACCTAAAAACGTTGTTTTATCTTTTTCACCACTTAAATCTTCCTTTTTCTTGCTTTTCCCCCGCTTTTCCAATTTTCCGGTGACCTTCACCTCTGCAACTTCATTTTTCGGTTGTTCTTCCTTTTCCGATCTCCTTCATATCTTTAATGGCTTCTACAGATGATATTTACTATCCAGAGTCGCCGTCCCACACTCATGAATCTGAGAATGAAGGGAATTCACAGTCGCTGAACCCTAAGGTGACTAAAAAGAGACCTTTTTTGGCTTAAATGGGATGCATATTGCGCGTCATACGGGATTGATAATGAATTTCCCAAAATTTCTTCTCTTGACGGTGTTCAATCTCCTTCTGAGCCGCTGCTTCTGGATAATATCCGCCAAGAAGGTCAGAATGATAATTATCTTGTCATCTCTATGGGTCAACTCAGAGCTGGGTATAAGTTCCCACTGTACGATCCCGCTGATCCTTCTCAAGATGCTGATATATGTTAATAAAAGTCCTGCTCAACTTACGTCCAACTCCATACGCATAATGTATGAGTGGATTGCCTGCCAAAATAATACAACCAACTACCCAAATCTCCCAAGGGACCCAAAATTTCTTGATTCTAAGTTATATACCATCGAGAATTTCGTGGATCAGTATGAGGTTAAGTACTGCGAAAGAAGGCGTGAACCTTGAGCCTACCGAATAGTGTCCAAGAAGTCTGTCAAGAATGACAAGAAGTTTCTGAGGGACGCCGACAAGGATTCCTCAACAGCCGCCAATCCTACCATGCGTGCAAAGAATGAAAACCACTGGAATGACCTACCTTGCAAGGTTGAAGGACCTTGGCTCAAAGGTTGGAAAGATGAGGGGAAATCTATCATCCGAGAAGATTTTCTCGCCGAACATTCTGAATTCGCCAAAGTTGATTTCTGGAAAGTCCGCTGGACTGAGGAGGATCAATACATCAAGGAAAATGGCCAGTTTGTTGTTGGCGCCAATGGCCATTGGTTAAAGAAGCCTGAGTTTTCTTAAGAAGACGGTACGCAGGCTTCCAAGGAGACCAAGAACAAAAAGAAAAAGGAAAAGACTGGAGGTGAAGTTCAGGTAACAAACACTTTCATTAAACTTTAAATATGTGTATATATTTGCCTCTGTTTGTTGCCAGAACTGATGGCGATAGTTGTTTCTTTCTCTAGCCGCCTGCCAAGAAGAACAAACAGGAAACCAAGAATAAAAAGCTAGAAGCCCTTCAGAAGCTCCAAGGCCAACTGCAGCGTCTTCCCGGTTTAGCGTCTACTGATTCTGAAAGAGACGCCGATCCTACAGTACCCTCAATCAACTTCTTATTCTCAAAAACCAGATGGTTCCTCCAAGAACAAGGAGAAACCAACATACCCCAAGAAGAAAGGCGAACTCGGCAAGCCGCCCAAGGAGAAGGACGATTCCGCTCAGCCTAAAGGGTTCGGCGATTCTACTGTTGAGAGCGATTCCCCTAAGGCCGCTGATCAAAGCAATACCTTTGAGGTCGTTAAGGATGTCCATGAGACTCCTGAGGTTACTATCCAAGAGCCTCTGGTTGAGGATTGCCCCAACGATATTGATATGGGAGGCGCTAACAATTCCGTTGAGAATCAAGTACAGTCTCCCTTTCGTCAAGGCACTGAAGATGATCAACCCTCCAAGCCATTTATTGATGATGTCGTCAATCTACTTCTTCAACTATTATCTCTAAACAACTTGCCTCAGGATCCTTCTTGTGGTAGCTCTGCTGAAGGTCAGGTTCCATTCAACAATTGGCTAGTTCTTTCTCAAAGATGATTGCTCAGGACAAAGGCGGTCCAAACACTCTTTACCTTGAGTCCATGGGCAAATTGAGCGCCCCTGGATTGGTGCTCAGACCTACAGAGTTGACTGTCGTTGTTGCCAACCTTACTCCATATGAGCAGTTTTGCAGTGCTGTCTTGGTATGTTATTGCCTCAGCTTCTGCCTTGTCATTTTTCTAAGTATTCCTCTAATTATATTATTCCCTTTATTGCTTAGGAATTTCAACGCAATATTGGCAAAATTTCCCTAAGTTCTCAGTTCAAGAAAGAAATTGATGGGCTCCGCCAAGAGAAAGCTACCCTCCAACATCAGCTTTCTGAGGAGAAGAAGGAAGCCAAAATACGACGCCGAAAGCTGCAGGAAGAGTCTAAGGAACAGAAGGGGCTCAAAGGTTAGTCACTCTTTCTGACCTTTTCAATGTTATCCTTTAATCTTACCGTTGTTTCCATCGAAACCCTTAGTTTTCATCTATTATAAGGTCGCCGGCAGCATCATGAAAACCGACTAGAGCGAGCCGAAATCGAGATTGACAACTTGGTTAATGCTAACGCTAGGCAGTGTAATATGCTGTTTGATTTTGACCAAGATGTTAAGTGGTATCGCCGAGAGTTACGCAATGTCTCTGACCTTAATGTAAATCTTGATCATCCTCTCAAAGCTTCCCAAGCGGACATTAAATGGATTAAGAGCGAACATGACAATGCCTCGCGCCTAGCAGAGTTAGAACGTAAACTCAAAGAGAGAGGTTGTGGATCATACACGAGCTTCCTCCCTATTGCAGAACGAAAAAGCAACTGTTGCCCGCTTAACCTCTCAACTAAACCGTACATCCGCTGAAAGAGATGTCGCCCTTAAGGAAATCCAGCGTCACAAAGATTTCGCTCAACTCTATGGGGACCGCGCTAGGCAGTAAAATGAAGAAAATACCTCCCTTAGACTCAAAATCAAACAAGTTGTGGGTCCTTGTACTGATCAAGAAGTTTTGTGTAAATTGGATCAAATTAACGTTGCCCAAGAGGGTATTCGTAGAGCATGTGCATGAGTTAGAAGGTAAATTTCTAGGATTTCATACTCGTCCAACTATTTTTTTAAGATGCCTATGCATCTGCTCATTTTTGACTTTGTTTTCCTCAGAACGAAACTCAGCACTGGAAACTCAACTGCAAGAACAAAAATCTGTCGTTGAACAACACCAAGGTTGTGTTTCCACGATCTCCCAAATGGAAGAGCAGGTGAAGGAGCATCAACACTGTGAACAAAAGATGAACGACTTGCAGAATGCACAACTTATATCTTCTGGCCAGATCACCAATTTACAGAGAGAGGTCGAAGCTCTCCAAGGATACAATGAAAAGTTAGAATCCCAAGATTCCCTGGTTACCAAACTCCATAAGATACGCGAAAATCTTCAGACTGAAGTGAATCTTGACAGATAGCGAGCACAAGAACAAGAAGAGCAATATGCTGAAAACTTGAACATGAGCGCCTTTGTTGCGATTCAGCTATATCTGGCCAAATTTTGTCCAGATAACAAGGTACCCATTCCTAAGGAATATGCTCCAGGGGCCCTTCCTCCAGGTATGAAAGTAGATACTCCTCCTGCCGCTGATAATGAAGGAGATGGGGATGAAGAGAGCGGGTCTGAATCTGAAGAAGAAGAAAGTGAGGAGGACGGAGACGACGGCGACAATCCCAATGAAGATGATAGTATTCCAGCCGTGCCTCTGCAAATTGTCAAAGGAAAAGGGGTTGCTGCTCCTGAAGATAAGGAGATCAACGACAGTACGCATGTCGCTGACATGAAATTGGCTATTGGCAATTCCAAGAAACCTCCTGAACTTCAGATTCTCGGAGATGGATCTTCGACAAGCCAACATCCTTAGTCTCCATCTGTATCAAGTTTAAATTCAAGCTTTCCTAGTTTAATTAGTATATGTTACTTTATGTTCTGCGCATCTCCTTGTATAATACTCCCTCCGTTCCAGTTTAGATGCCATATTAGGGTTTTGATATAGTCGCCTTATACTTGCTAAAATTGATGTTTTTCTACAAATTTTAGGGAGTGCAATAGAGAACTTGAAATCCGATGTGACAAAATCTTTGCATTTTAGTTTGGAAACGTAACATATAAGATAAAATGCTGGGGTGTTGTTGAAAATTTTGTGGAAAAACATCAAATTTAGCGAGTTTATGGCGACTATATCAAAACCCTAATATGGCATCTAAACAGGAACAGAGGGAGTATTTACTTAGTATCAATGAACTTTTCCTTGCCTTTTTATATATTTCTTTGACGTGCCTACTTGTTTTTTTTATTTGAGCGACTATGCCCCTCGTTTTTTCATAACTTAGCCTTGATTAGCTGATGGTTATCTCACTGGGTCCAAATTCCCAACCACTCGTTATACATTGTTACTTGTGCCCGTCGGCGATCTATTATAAGTGCTTAGTTAACCAAGAAGCGTCCCTTTGGGGAGTTCTCTTGGAGTTTTATATTTTTTCTGCCATCACTTACAGACCAATCAAGTAACACGAGTGGAATTTTAGTTCCAATGGCCAGATTTATCGGTACCCATAGCTTTTTATCACTGGAATCCAAGTTAGGTCTATTAGCTATCATTGCCTCAGCGAGTTATTCTTTACTCTGAATGGCTGTTCAGCCTTAGATGTGACTGGCCATTTTGCCTTAGCGACTGGCTTTTTAGCCTTAGAGGTATTTGGCATTTTTGCCTCAATAGATGGCTTTTTAGCCTTAGAGATATTTGACATTTTTGCCTTAGCGTATGGCTTTTTAGCCTTTAGAGATATTTGGCATTTTTGCCTTAGCGTATGGATTTTTAGCCTTTAGTGCAGGTCGTCGTGCTTAGTTAAACAAAAATTAAAGACATAATGATTTGTTAACGGGGTTCGACGCATAATAGCAAACCTACGTCCCCGGATCTTATTTGCCACTGATTACAAAAGCTAATAAGATTTCTTGGGTATTATGCCCGCCCAAGACTTCGGATTTTACATATGGATTTAAGGATAATATCTCTTGATAAACTTGGCATTCCAAGGATGTTCTAATTCTTTGTCATGTTCCTCTATCAACACATTGGCTCCACTTCCAGCTGCACGCTTTACAATGTAAGGGCTTTCCCATGTTGGCTCCAGCTTCTTACAACCTTTCTTCTTCTGGTACGGCGGTATTTCTCGCAACACAAGGTCGTCAGGCTGATATTCTTTGTGAATGACGCGCTTGTTGTACTCTCTGGCCAGTCGCCGATGGTAGTTCTCCATATGAGTCAGGGCGATTAGCCGTTGTTCTTCCAAATCATCCAGCTTTGCCAAGATCAAATCGGTGTTCAAGTTCTTTTCCCATGCTTCATGCTTTGTAGTTGGCAATATGACTTCTGATTGAAGTACTGCTTCTGCCCCAAAGGTAAGTAGAAATGGAGACGCTCCAGTTGCCTCTCTGACTGTTGTCCTGTAAGACCACAAGACATTATGTAAATGTTCACACCAGGCTTTCTTGTGTCCTTCCACCCTCTTCTTCAACCCCGTTCCAATGGTCTTATTTGTCGCTTCCGCATGTCCATTACTCTGTGGGTATATTGGAGTTGATTTTCCCAGTTTTACGCTGTACGTAGCCAATAAGTTCTCAATGTTTTCGCCGACTAATTCTTTTCCATTATCAGTATAAATTTCTGCTGGTACGCCGAACCGACAAAATATATTCTCCCAAATGAATACGAATACCTCCTTTCATGTTCTTTGCCTTATAGCCTTAACTTCACACCATTTGGTAAAGTAATCAGTGGCCACTATAATGTATTTACTCTACCCTGATCCTGGGGTCAATGGTCCAATGATATCGATCCCCCATTTGGCAAAAGGCCAAGGGCTGAGTACTGAGTTTAGTGACATCGTCGGGGCTTTAATCCTTATTCCATAGAGCTGACATTGCTTACACCGCCGAGCATATTCTGCAGCGTCGTCGTTCATCCAAGGCCAGTAGTACCCTTGCATTTTTACCTTTAAAGCTAATGCCCTCTGACCGCTATGATTTCTGCAATCTACTTCATGGATTTCCTTTAATAGCTTCTTTCCTTCTTCCCTTGATACACACCTCAACAATGGTCCCGAGAATGATCTTCGATATAATACTCCATATCTTAGTTCATAGTTCGCCGATCTGCTGATTACTTTGTGCGCCAGAACTTTATTTCCAGAGATTGTAAGATGATCCAGGTAGTATCTGATGGGAGTCC
>JAJJMA010020897.1:0-10638 GCA_023529015.1 Papaver nudicaule | reverse complement strand
AGTGTTCTTGAGTAAATCTTCATCTAGGACCATTGGGTGTGATCTCAGAGATTTCTAGACTCACATTTTGGCGCTAGAAACAGGGACTAGGTAAAGGATTTATCCTTCCTGGTTTGTTTTTCAAAGCTTTTTCATCTGTCTCTTAACCCAACCTTTACTTTGAGGAAGAAAAGCTCCTGGATCTCATAGATCTCACAGGGAAAGCTTAGTATTCTTAGTAAAGGTGAGACCTTTTATGCTTTTAAGTGTTAAAAGTTCCTTCTTTACTTGTTGTTTGTGAAAAATCCTTGATTTTCTTTACAAAGACTTGATTTTTTCACAAAAACCTAGCTTTTATCTCCATAAAAGTTAGATCTTGAACCCAGATTTTGTTTTCAAGGATAAACAAAATTATTGTTGTTGATTTCTTCCAGCAACAGACACATTTAAAACTGAAATCCATTTTAGATCAGGTTTTTTTTGCTTCAAAAAACACCATTAATGGAGGGTAGAGGGTTTTTCTGAAAAGGTTCTCTGAAAAGTACTATCTGTACTATCTTTCTTGTTTTCGCAGACTGCTGATGTCACTAACATCACTCTCAAACAAAACCTGACAACCCAACTACCCAGTTTTAACTTATCCAATCATTTTTCCTGTCTCTTTCTGTAATTGTTTTCAAAGTGTTTTGAAAAGGTGTAAAGATTTCTTGGATCTCTGAAACTGTCAGATTACAACTAGCACTTGTAGAGTTACACTCTGACAAGAAGGTTATATCTTGATTTTGATTTTCAGGAGAAGACATGAAGACTGCGAGTACCACGGACTCTGGAAGGGACCCTCCGAGGAGGACAACCAGAAGTGGATTGCAGGAGACGGACCGTGAAGTCCCAGAGGATACTGTCGCCTCTGGAGAAAGTGCACCACCAGGCTTTCCGGCAAGGGTGCCTCAGAATACCAGTAATGGGGTTCTGGGGAAGACCACCAACACTGTAGGAAAGGGACCTGGGGCACAAACGAAGAAAGGTACTGCTAGTAGCATACCTGTGAAGACTAAGCCTTTGACAGAGGTTTATCATGCCAAGCCCCCTCAGAAAAACCTTGCCTCTGAGGCAACGGTTATGAGGGAGGGAGTTGACTCTCAGAGAGAGAAGAGGACTTGGATCTGCACACGACAGACTCAAACAGTTCTACTGAGGCTTCTCTAGAGGGAAACAATCGAATCATCGACGCTCTAAACGGACTTCCCAGAGGGAAGGTCCCAGAGAAAGGTCGATAAGATACCTCTGGGAAAGGTGGACCTTCCGGAAAGGTTACAATAGTCTCAGAGAGACAACATGAAGGTACCTCTGGGAAGGGTGAGTCCTCCAGAGGAGCAAAGAAGACCTCCAGAGTAAATGGCCATTCTGGAGTTGACAAAGCCACCCAGAGGGTGAGGCCAACTCGTGCCAAGAAGCTAAGACAAGAAAAGGTCGTGATTACTGACAGTGACTCATCTAATTCCTCAGACGAGGAGGAAGAAGATAGGAGAAACTTAAAGTATAAGAGACCCAGAGATGATCCAGTCACTGAAGTGATTTCGGACGACTCCTCGGACGATGGTTCTGAGGAAGGCTATGAAGAGCCATCTCTGCAAGACATTCTGGCGGCGCGAGAAAGGAAAATTCGGGAGCTGGAAGAAGAGGTTAATCTCAGGAAAGCCATGGCGGCAAGTATTGAGGACAAACCAGAACTCATCAGAAAGGAGGGCAAACGATTGGCAGAGGTAATGGAAGATGCTAAGCGCTCACCATTCACCTTAGAAATCAATGTTCTCCCGATACCCAAACGATGTACCTTAAACTTCCAGAACAAGTTTGATGGTACGGGTGATGCTATATCCAACACATAAAGGATTATGAAATGGCTCTAATGCCATGGCAAACTCGACAAGGTGTTATGTGTAAGTTCTTTCCTGGAAGCCTCAAAGAGGAAGCTTTGACCTGGTTTAACTCCTTGGAAAAGGGAAAAATCAAGTCATACGAACATCTCCAAGAGGTATTCTTAGAGAACTACATGCATAACAGAAAGGTCAAACCCGGAATTGAGCGAGTATTCGTCCTCAAAAGAGGAAGGGGAGAATCCCTCAGAAGCCTAGTAGACCGGTGGAGGAAACTATGCGCTGAGATAGGGAAGGTCCCAGCAGCCTATGCTATCATTGGTTTCAAGAATTCTCTCAACAAGACTGACCCTCTCTTTGTCAAGCTATGGAATGAGACTCCAGATAATCTGGGAGACCTCAGAAGAATTCAGGAGGAATTCATAGCACTTGAAGAGACGCAGGATGGCACTTACGACAAGTTGCTCTCTGGGAACATGAGTAGAGGAGCAAACGTGGTTGAACCATAGCCCCATGTCACTCATTCTGAACCTCCTGCTGCGGTCCCCACTTCTCAGGTCAAGAGAAACAAGTCCAGAGAATTCAGAGGCAAAGGATCAGCTAAGGACAACAAAAAGCGGGATTTTGACGATGCCACTTACACTAGATTCAACGTTCCAAACAAGGAAATCAAGGGCAAGTTCCCCCTTGAGGATCCAATTGGAAAGGGCGTTTAACCTGACTATTGCAAGAACAGTAAAGATTACTGTGAGGTGCACGAATGGAATGGCCACCCTCTCGATAAATGCAGGCATTTAAGGAGAGAGTTGGAGAAGTTAGTAAGTAGTGGAGAACTCCAGAAGTATATTGCCAAAGATTCTGGGAATGCCCAGAAGGCAGTAGAAAAAATATTCAGGTTTGAGATGCCCAGAGAGGCACAACATCTCAACTGCAACACTATTACCCATTCTGTAGAAATGCCCTCAGAATCATCTCTGGGGCAACACTCTCTGGAGAGAATCCACAAGAGAAATGCAAATGGGGAAGAAATATTCAGCATGGCTTTAGAACTCCCCATGGAGGAATGGATGAAAAGACCAGTTTCATTCTCAGCTTCTGAGGTGCCCCAGAATGGGAGGACTCACAACGATCCTCTGGTAGTGACCATGATGATCGGGCAGTGGGGCATCCCAAAGATTCTGGTGGATGGAGGAAGCTCCGTGGAAATCCTGTTCTACAACACATTCGTGAAGATGGGTCTGAAGGATGAGTGCCTAATCCCCTCAACCTACATGGTATACGGATTCAATGGATCTTCCACTAAGCCCAAAGGAGAAATAACTCTAGAAGTACACGCTGGAAAAATCATCACCTCTACGACTTTCTGTGTAGTTGACGTTGTTTCACCCTATTCTGCCATCATGGGCAGATGGTGGATTCATGGTATCAAGGGTGTTGCTTCCACTTACCATCAACGACTACGATTCCCCACCCAAGAGGGAATAGCTGAGATCATGGGAGACCCCAGAGAAGCTAGATACTGCTCAGAGGTAGATGCCAGAAACTCTGTGGAAAAAGTTAACACTCCCAGAAACACCAAGAAGAGGATTTTGGAGCAGGATTAATGCCAGAAGGAAATTGATGAATTCATCGAATGTTCCACCTCTGCAAGGGTGATGCGTCAAACAATCAACAAAAACAAGGGAATTGGGGACAGAGAAGAGGAGGAGGCCATTAGACTAGCTTGCCTAGAATCAATGGTCCAGAAACTCAAAGAAAAGACTGTCCACCAAGTCTCTGAAGACACCCAGATGGCTGATGTCTCTGGAAAGTTATAGCAATCAAAGGCTCAGACTGAGTTAGGCCCCCAGAAGCCTGTATTCTACACGTCTGAGCCGACAAAGGAAGTGAATATAGGAGGCCCAGACACACCAAAAATGGTTAAAATTGGGACGCTCCTAGATCCTGACCTTGAAAAAGAACTCGTAGGGATTTTGATGAGATATGTCGACTTATTTGCATGGAAGATGGAGGGCATGCCGGGAATCGAACCCGAATTATGCCTCAAACATCTGGGAATTCCAACAGACATAAGCCATCATCATCTCCGAATCCATCCAGGTGTCAAGCCTGTGAGACAAAAAATTCGAAAGATTGCCCCAGTATAGAAGCAGTCCAGAAGAAGCTTCAGAAGATGGAAAAGGCAGGAATCATTCGGGAGGTGCAGTACCCACTATGGATCTCCAATATGGTACTTGTCCCGAAGAAAAACAACGCTGGGGTACGAATATGCATCGATTTTAGTGATCTAAATAAGGCATGCCCCAAGGACAGCTTCCCACTCCCGAGCATAGATCAACTAGTTGATGCTACCTTTGGGAATGAACTGTTATCATTCATGGATGGTTATTCTGGATATAACCAAATCCCTCTGGCACAAGAAGATGAAGAGCATACTGCATTTTTCACTCCCAATGGGCTGTATTGTTACACAAAGATGCCATTCAGACTCAAAAATGCAGGGGCAACCTATCAGAGACTAATGTCCAAGATGTTCTTGCCTTGGATTCACAAAACTCTGGAGGTATATGTGGACGACATGCTTGTCAAAAGCAAACAGTCCAGACATCACGTCAGAGATCTGGAAGAGATTTTCGCTCAAATGAGGAAATTTCGCATGAAAATCAACCCACTCAAATGTGCATTTGGGGTCACCTCTGGGAAGTTCTTAGGTTACATGGTCACGAAGGATGGTATACAGGTAGACCCTGAGAAAGTCAGAGCTATCACGGAAATGCCCTCACCAGTAACTCGAAAGGATGTCCAAAGGTTGAATGGAAGATTGGCTGCATTGGGGAGATTCATTGCAAGATCCTCCGACAAACTTAAACATTTTTTCAACATTCTGAGGAAGGGCCAGAAGATGGTCTGGAGCAAGGAATGTGAGGAGGCGTTCTACAACGTCAAAAAGTATTTAGCAACAATGCCTATTCTACAAAAGCCTGAACCGGATGAACCCTTGTATGTTTATCTGGCAGCCACCTCCTACTCCATCAGTGCAGTACTCTTACGCATCGTAGAAGGTTAGGAAAGGCCTATCTACTTCATCAGTAGAACTCTGGGGCCTGCCGAAAAGAATTACTCTAAGATTGAGCAGATAATTCTGGCGTTGGTATTTGCTTCTCAGAGATTGAGAACATACTTCCACGCTCACCCTATAACTGTGATCACCAAGCTGCCCATCGATTCAGTACTAAGAAACTATGAAAGGGCTGGTAGGATCTCAAAGTGGGGAGCTCAGATCAAACAGTTTGGAGTACAATACCAACCTCAAACTGCCATCAAAGCCCAAGCTGTTGCTGACTTCTTAGCAGACTTCCCTCTAGCAGAAGAGGAGGAACTCGAAGACATACCTGGTTTTGAGGATGAACTGGAAGACCCCCCAGAGCTTCTGAGGGCGGAAAATCCTACCAGGTGGGAAGTCTTTGTTGACGGGTCCAAAAACGCTGACAGGGCAGGCATTGGAATGGTATTCACAACTCCTACTGGAAGAAGAATTGTGCACAGCCTGAGACTCGAGTTTCCCACTACAAACAACATAACAAAATATGAGGCAGTCATACACGGTCTGGGGTTGATTTGTGAAATGGAGCTCAGAGATGTAAGGCTAATTAACAAGTGATTCGCAGCTAGTGGTAAGGCAGATAGAGGGAAGATATCAAACTCTGGACCCATGCCTACAAGCCTACCACAAGAAAGCTCAGGAATACATAAACAAGATACCTGGTCTCGTGCTCAGACACATCTCTAGAAACAACAATCGACATGCGGAAGCCCTGGCATACATTGCATCAATGTTGAATGACCCTAAGATTGCTAGCATCAGAGTAGATAGGGTTCTACTACACTCAGTACCTCTGACAGAGCCAGATGCCCCAAAGCCAGAAGTGAAGGTATTCACTACTGAGATGGGAGAAGAACAGTCCTCTGACGATGGACCCCCAGAAGAGGATTGGAGAATACCTATTCACCAATACCTAGAAAAGAAAACTCTCCCAGCAGAGTCAAAATACGCTCAAAAGATAATATCACGAGCTAAGAATTACCGTCTCCGAGATGGGAAGCTGTACAAACAATCTTTTCTGGGACCTCTCCTAAAATGCCTCACCAGAAGGCAAGGGATTGAAATTCTGGAAGCCATCCATCATGAAGGAGCAGGGAATCACCTCGGAGGGACATCCTTAGCATCCAAGGCTAAGACCTCAGGGTATTACTGGCCTTACATGAATTTGGATGCTAAAGAAATAGCTGCCCAATGCAAAGAATGTCGAAAGTACAAAAGAAATTTTCAAGCCTCTGAAGTAACCTCTATTCTAAGCCCATGGCCATTTGCCAAATGGGGCATAGATATAGTAGGACCCCTAGAACGAGGGACAGAAAGCAGGAAATACTTGATAGTGGCCACTGACTACTTCACCAAGTGGGTGGAGGCAAGGGCTCTAGCCAACATCCGAGACAAGGACATACACGATTTTGTATTCGATCAAATCATCTGTCGTTTTGGGATACCAGCAGCCATCGTCTCAGAAGACGAGAGGCAGTCAGTGGCCCGAAAATGAATCACCTGTGCAATGCCTTTCACATAAGGAGAAGTAAAGGCACACCTATTCCACAACAGGAAGATTCAACACCAGAGCTCAGAAACTTAACCATCGCAAATATGCTTAAGGACACTCTAGAAGAATACGAAGAAAGGTGGTGTGAGCAATTATTCAACGTCCTGTGGAGGCGCAGAACAACTAAAAACCCAGTCTCAGAGGAGTCTCCTTTCCTTCTTGCATATGGAACGGAAGCTATCATACCTACTGAGGCCATGATACCAGCTACCAAGACGGAAGCATGGGAAGAAAACCTCACCACCAATGAGATACTGTCTAGGATAGACAATCCATGGGAAATGAGAGAAGCAGCGCTCCAGAAGATGGAGAACTATCATCGAAAGTTATCTAGGGACTACAACTATAGAACCTACTTTCGAGAAGGCATGACAGGAACCAGAATCCTTCAAGAAGTCTCAAAGCCCATACAGGGAAATGTCTCTCAGAGCTTTGTAATACTATGTACGAAATAGTGTTAAGTAATTTTGAATATGATCATGTACAACCTCTAGAATATTAATAAAATCTTTTGTTATTATTATGTCTATGTTCTCAGAAAATTTGAAGATGTCTTTTTCCTTCTATATTTTCGAAACTCTCAGAATATTAGAAGAGCCTCTTTCCTTCTATATTTTTGAAACCCTTAGAAGATTAGAAGAGTCTCTTTCCTTCTATATTTTCGAAATCCTCAGAAAATTAGAAGAGTCTCTTTCCTTTTATATTTTCGAAACCCTCAGAAAATTGCAAGAATGTCTCTTACCTTGAATTTTCGAAGTACTATCCATACAACCCACGCCCAGATCTAACGAATAGGCATTCGTCTCTGCACATGCAGGGGCAAAGACCCCGAAAGGGTATTTCAGGTACGAGGGAGGTGCACACTCCCCCAATGTTACCCATTGCCTTAGTCTATGGACAGATCTCTTATCTATATGACTCGGATGCCCTAATAGCACTTTAGGATGCCATTTTGGAGATGCAGGCTGAGGGATGGCTCCCCTCACGAAACATCCCAGAATGAATGAACCCTCAAAATTCACCTTAGAGAAAATTTCGTCATCATGGTCAAGGTAGTACAGTTATGACCTTGTCTGACTTAGTGGCCACTGAGTCCTTCAACAAACATGGAATCTTCTTCATGATGAAAGGAAATCTTTTTTGGTAAGACTTTACAAACTGTTGAGCCTCTAAGGGACAAAGTGTTGAAAAACGCATAACCTAAGACAACATGGTCTAAGGCAAAACATTGTCTAACTCTAACGGCACGAAAGTGACAAAACAAACACCCATACATTCACAGCAATAAGGGTCCAAAGTGTTTTGCCCCCCAAGCTTGGGAGCGCCCAGACAAAAAATCAAAGTATTTGTTGTTAATCAAGGACAACCAAAATACACACTAACAAGAGTAAGGTCAGTTCAAGACAAAGGAAGGACAAAGATAGTCAATCTTCAGCAAGGTTAGAGGGAGATGGCCCTCGCCCTTCAGTATCAGCATCTTGATTCTGAGGGTACTCGTTCTCTGGCTCCTCAACTTCTGGCTGTGCCTCCCCATCCTGCTCTCCGAGTTCTAAGCCTTCCTCGACCTCAGAGGTTGGTACACCCTCAGGCTCTTCAGCCTCCGAGATTGGAGCACCTCTGGAAGCAGTCGCCTCAGAATCTCTGGAAGGAGCCACAGTCTCTTGCAAAGCAGCCATAAATTTAGGAGAAGCCTCAGGGGTCTTCTGATCCTGAATGGAGAGGAGAAGAGCATCATACTTGGCTTTCCATTGCTTGTTCAAGGACTTAGCTGCATCAGAAGCTTCCTTAGAATATTGCTCACAAAGATTATCCTCCTGCTCTTTCAGCTCCTCTTCGAATCCTATAACCCTGGCCTCCAGAGTCTCTTTCTCAGCCTTGAGAATATCAAACTGCAATTTCAACTCCTCAAGCTCTCTATCTTTCCCTGAAAAAGGAGCAAAGCAAACATGAGAAAACAGGAAAAACACTAAGACAATCGAAGAAATCTGAGGCCTACTCTAATCTACCTTCCGAGTCAGAGATGATAGTCCTCAGAGTCTGCTCAGTGTCCAACCTGGCAGAATCAAGCTCACTATACTGCTTTTCTAGAAGAGTCAAGGCATGAGTATCCATGGGGCAAGCATCAGCATGCTTTGCCATGGCATCACGCAACCTTCTAACAAGCTCATGTGAAGCCCGTAACTCATCAGCCGCACGCTCAGAGGCTTCCTATAATCCTCGATCTGATTGAGCATAGGTTGATGATCCTCTTGCCACCGCATAAAAGTCCTAACTTGGTCTTTCAGACCTCGTTTAGTAGACTCTAAGCAATTAATCTGGGACTGAGATTCTCTAAGCTGTCTATGAAGAACTTCTACAGTCTTAGAGTGCTCCTCTGAGAGATTGGCAAACATACTTTGGATCTTATCCTCATGAGTATTCGCCATCTTACCCAAATCAGTCTCCAAGGAAAGGATCTGACTAGTCCTAAGAGTGAGTTCATTTTGATAGTCACTACGATCCCTCTCCCACTGGACCTTAGCTTGATCAAATTCGACTATGGGAAAAGGACTATTTTTAGGTCCCAGAAAAAGCATACAAAACTGACTAAAAGACGTTAAGGAGAGTTACCTTTCTGAAGGTTCAGACTCCTTAGAAGCTCGGAGACCTTTTTCTGAGAGTCTTTTAGTTGGCCGTCCAGAGCTCGGACGGATACCTGAGAGCTAGCTGAAAAAGATGCAAATGCATTCTGGATCTGAAAGGATCCCAGAATCAGAAAACAAACGACAAAACCTAAGAAAGAGTAAGGAAGATGAATCTCATTCACCAGTAAGGGAAGGTCTCTGGAGCAACAGCTTTAGCTTGCTCCTCAACACTTTTATTCTGAAAGTCAGGAGCAAGGAGAGTGGCTACAACAGTGGAAGCAGTCCCAGAAACAACCAGAGAACTACCGGGGGGAATCACCAAAGTACTTTCTTTCTTAGAAGACCCATCCTTATGCTGAACTAGCACAGCATCATCCTTGGAAGTCTGAGCACTCAAATCTGCGACTTGAGAAGACTTACCCTTGGAGGGTTGGGTTGGTTGGACAACGACCATATCATCATCCTGTTGAGATTGGAAGGTTTCATGGAAAGGAACGTCCACAGAATCTGGCCATCATCTCCATAGTCTACCATCAATCTCCAAGCAGCGGAAGGAGGCTTGGAAGACACAGTCCTCCCCTTCTCAGAGGAGACAGCGACCTTCTTCCCAATTTGCTTAGCAGGCTGCGAGGAGAAACTCCCAGAGTCAAAAAATAGGGGCAAGTATGGGACACATACTCAGAAAACTAAGGCAAATATTTTTTACCTCTGGAACATCTCCTCCCTTGCGCTTCCTAGAGCCACCAGCATTGCTCCAGACATTCACCCATGGGAGATAAGAAGGGAGATCCTCTAGAGATCTAGGAGTCTCCAGAACAGGATTCCCACTTACATCAAACCCAAAAACGAATGGACCCTCAATCAGCAAAGGTCCAACATGCCGTCTTGGATCATGGGACTTGCGGAGAAAATCTTGTTGAGAAGTCTCACTACCACCTGGAGGGTCTACATCCCCCAGAAGCAAAGGAGCATTCTTTCTCACATCCGCACTCTTCCTCTGGATACTCACTCCAAACCCCTCAAAAGGACTGTCCCTCCTAGCCTGAGTCACCCGATAATTGCGCTTAAAATTCTCTACAGTGTAGAATTTAGCATCCTCAGGGTCGAAGGAAGCTTTCTCAGACTGAAAGAGAATCCTCCCCCGAGCTCTGGAAGCACACTCAGAAAGGATCCTGCAAGCTGTATTGTTTAACTGGAACAGACCTCTGGGAGTGTCCACTCCAGAGGCCAGAGCACGATACACGAAGAAATCTTTGGGACTCCACAAAGGAATACGGAGGCAAGAATCAAGTTGAGCCTTGGAAACAATAATCCGGGTCCTACTCAGATTGCTCTCCCTCAAGAGCTCTGGAGTGACGACACCTTCACTTCTCTGAGGCGTAGCCCATGAGATCTGGAACTTGGAGTCCAGATAGTACTTTCTACGGAGAGTCCTCAGACAATTCGGATCTTCATCCCTCTCAGAGGAAGCAGAAGTTCTGAAACAAAAACAACAAAACAAAG
>JAJJMA010020892.1:0-10625 GCA_023529015.1 Papaver nudicaule | reverse complement strand
CGTGAATTTCGACGATTCTCCCTTGACCGTATGACCTGGCTAACAGGTTAAAATTCTCCCCTATAAATTCCTTTTCTTCTTCGAATCCGGATATCATCTTCTTCAAACTTCGAAAACTTCTCTCTCTCTTCAAACACTTCCAGAACTACTTTCTTCCGAAACCCAAAACCCCAACTGCCATCTCTTGAATATCTCTTTACAGATCCCGCTAAATCCTTCCATTTTCGTTTGTCTATCATCTTTATTATTCATATCTTTACTACCCTTTGAATAGGTTCATTCCTAGATTCCCCATCTTTGTTTCTTCTATTTCAGTTTTAAAACTTCTCTCTAACCGTTCATATTCTTTCACTGTTCATCTTCTTGTCCGGTAAATGCATTACTTTCCGACGACTCAAGCTTCATCAATGGTTTCCACTACTCGTTCGACTCGGTCTTCCAAGACTCGGGGGACTGAGTCAAAAAGGGTTAGCTGGAATGACTAGTCTAAATATTGCGTTGCGGGTGGTGTGGACTATGCTCACCCTAAAACTTTTGTTTTTCCCAACACATCTAAGTGTACTACTCTGATGACGCTGGAGGATATTCGGCGACCAAAGATTAACGAGTTCTGGGTCGTCGTGGCCTTCAGTCAACTACGAGCAGGCTTGAGGTTTCCTCTCTACAATCCCGATAATACCTTTGTCGTCGATCTTCTCTAGACCATTAACAGGAGCCCCTTTCAGCTTACCAACAATGCGATTCGAGTTATGATGGAATGGAATGTTGGCCGAGAAGGTCGATCCAACTATCCTCACATCGCTAAACTTGGTAACTATAGACCCTCGGAGTACACAGTGGCTAAGTTTCTCGAGTAATACCATGTTGTACCTTGCACTCGAAAGTAGGAACCATGGGCTACTCGCTTTACCCCCAAGAAAAATATAGAACAAGAAGATCTCCTTCTCGGCGACGTTGAGGAAATTAGCTCCAAAGATATCCCTATTGTTCTCCATAGCAATGTGGATGGCTTTTCCAATCTCCCTTGCATTGTCGGAGGTCTTTGGTTAAAGGTTGGGTAGACGATGAGAAAACTATTCCTCGAGAGGAATTCAACGAGGAGCATTCATATCTCGTTAAACATAACTTTTGGACAGTCGTCTGGCCTGATGAGAATAAATATGCTAAAGATGATCAAGGATAGTTTCTCAAGAATCCTGACAACAGCTTCATCAAGCTTCATGACCAACCAGAAGAAGAAAACTACTGGGAAAAAGTGAAGTCGAGAATTGACCGATGGCAAAGTTTAGGTTACAAACATCCTTTACTTGTTTTAAATATATATCTATATTTGCCTCTGTTTGTTTCCGGAGCTGAATGGCGAGGTTACTACTTGACTCGCAGGTGTCTTCAAAGGATAAAGCCCGGAAATTCCAAAGTTTTCTACTTCTTAGGCGAGTGACCCTACCAAGGAAGCTAATCCTGAAAAGCAATCCAAATATGCAACTAACAAGGAGAGCAGAGAATTGCCTCAGTCGCGACTCCTTCTCAAAAATCTGCAAAAGAAATTGATAAAATTAGTGAAGGGGTGCCTCAGCGAGATGAGAAGATGCCTCAGCAGGACGAGGAGATGCCTCAATCGGGTATCTCCGATAATAAACAAACAATGGATGGTGCCACTGTAAGCACAGATTCAGCTCTCCAATAGGCGATTTCGAAGAGTGCTCCCAAGGATCTCAACAACGAGATTGATGTTGATATGACCGAAATGATGAACGGGGACGAGATTATCACCAACTTGGACGATGAGTCTCACCAAGGAAACTAGCCTCTCACTCCTACTTCTGAAAATCAAGTCGTCAAGGTTTCGGTGTCCGAGCAATATCTCTCTGGTTTAGTTGTTCTTGACAGGTTGCCTCGGAATCCAAAGCGAGCTACCTCAGCAAGGGGTCCCTTGGGTGGCCTCAGCTTGGATAAGCCAGCTCCAAACATGCTCGCCGAAGTTTTTGCCAATCTTAGCATTTCTTAGGGGTGCAAGGATCCTGAGTATTTTGAGATTCTGGCCGAGTATATCATACCTGGTTTCGTTCACTCTTCTGGATTTCATGAGTCGGCGTGTGTTTTTCGTTATCAGGAACATTTCAATCTTCTGAACATGGTGAGAACCAGTGCTTTTTCGATATAATAACGCAAATTCTAGTTCGATTACCAGTTAAATAATACTTGCTTAGATCTAAATCAATCTCCAGAACTTAGGGCTATTTGCATGTCTTTCTCCTTATCTGTTATCAGGTTTTCTTACGTACGATAATTCGGTGGGTATTTCAGGGTTTTCATCATGGCCTTAGTCTCGTAGCAGCGATTGAGAATCTCGAATGGACTATTAGTCAGATGTGGAAACAGATTCACCGACTAGAAAGAGATCTTAATATGAAATCGCAAGGAAAGGCGAGGTTGTCCAAAGATATCAAGAAAAACAACCAACATGTGGAAACTCAACAAGGTAAGTTAGTTTCTCTTTTACATCATTATTTATTTTTCCTTTTTGTCAATCTCTTAGACTCTACACATTCTAAGATTGTCGACCCCAACCAGTTGTCAGGCTTGAGCGAGCTGACGCAGAAGTTCAGGTCCTTAGAAGCAATAATGCCAAACAATGTAATATGTTATTCGGCTATGATAGAGACCTTAAATGGTTTCGCCGAAAACTGGAAGAGGCTGAGGATCTTATCAAAAACCTTACTTACTCTTACCAATCTTATCATACAAAATTAGGTTGGATGACTGGGCAACGAGATGAACTTGAGCGAGAAAAGATTGCTCTTAAGGCAAAGGAAGAAGCCATGGTTGATCATACACGAGTCACGACTTTATGGAAGAACGAAAAGGCGAGACCCAAAGAGCTAACTACTACATTGAACCACATAGTGATATAGCATTGCTCGGTTGAACCCACTGATATTGCTATCTCAAGTCAGTTGTCAAGTTTAGATGACAAAAACACAATCCTTGATAAGTTTACTCTACAACTCGGACTAGGATAGTTTTAGGTAATCGAGACGAAGACCATTGAAGATGAAGACCAGAGCTTACTACTTGATAAATCATAACGTACTTGCTAAAGGTTAGAAAGGTTTTCCTTTCCATGTTTCGTATTTGCCATTCTATCATATCAATAGTCAATGATGTTGTTTATATGATCTGAAGGTTTTTAAGTGGAATATACCCTTTCGCATTAGTCACATCAGTGATCATATCATATGCCTAAGGAGAGTAAGCTGAGTTGCCTCATGAATGACCTCAACAGTCTACGCGTTCACGAACGCGTACACATGTTGCACAAGGCATTCCTAAGAACGAGCGTTTGTATATGAACGCGTTCATGCGAGTTCACTGTTTCTCCTGAACTCCAAAATACCTGCTCTATGTACGCGTACATATAAGCCATAGAAAACTTCCATTGAAGTTTTTGGTTGGGTATGTTTAGTTTTCGAACTTAGACATTACTTGGCCCATGGAATTCAACTACTTAATCCACGCAATGTTCAACTAGCTTGAACCTAAATTGCCATTCTTCTATCAAGGTGAGTCTTCCTATGACCATTGGTCTTAACCAAAGGTTAGAAGAAGATTGAGACTGGGTATTCAAGCTATGGACTTTTAAGATCCGGAACTTGCTTGAGCCCTACTCAAGGTTTCTTAACTTTTAAGCAAAGCCTCCCTTGATGATCATTATAAATAGATGACCTTCTGCAAGATACAATTTCAATCCTCTACACATCTGTGTATCCTTGCATAAAGGTTGGTCGTCATCTCGAAGTCCTTTTCTTGGACTATGACTGTTGAAAGACTTCACTTGAGGATCGTTAAGCATAGGTCGAAAGTAAAATTCCTGATCTTATATCTTGGGTCGATTGAATTTTTTCAATCTTATCACGACCAAGATTTGATAGAAACTTCGTAAGGTAGATCTAGTATCGTAAACCCTAGAAGTTCTGTAATGCAGATTCACGAACTAGGTTTAATACTAAGTTCGTCAAGCGTTAGGAGGTAAAACTGTTTAGGCTAGATCAATAAGCCCTATTCAGTAAAAGCCGATTTACATTAACCTTGACTCTAAGTCTAAAGGAAATCACAATCGTATTCTCGTTTAATCACTTGGATACTTTTAGGCGTCCTGTTAGAGGCAGGTTAGCGCTAGTCTTCACGAAGGGAAGTGGAGCAACTCCTAGGCCTGTAAAGGACGTCAGCTAGGGGAATCAAGTACGTAGGTTTCTGCGGGAGCCAAGAGACGTAGGAGCACATTGGTAGTTGGATTGCTTGTAGGGTTAATTCAGTCTCGATACATTCCATTCTGAAGTCTGAGAGTAGGCTAGCGTCTGTATTCACTTAATACTAAGGGTGTTCAAACTGGACGAGGTCCCGGGGTTTTTCTGCTAGTTTGCAGTTTCCTCTTTGACAAAATTCTGGTGTCTTGCATTACTTTTCCCTTCCGCATTATATCGTCTTTGATCTATATAATTGAAGTAATTGCAAGTTTGTTGATTCATAACCTTTGAGTGAATCCATCTCTCTTGAGATCTACGAGAACACGTTCTTGTTAAGGTTCGGTTTTCTGAACTATACTCAGGTTGTTGTTTGAATATTGATTTGTAAGATCGTTCAAACAACCATAATCAACTAGGTTCACGAATTCAAAAGTTGGTGGTGTATCTCGGTATTCCCTCCTTTTCACATAGCCACTGAGACAAATACCGCATTGGTTGACATTCAGCGCTGGAGAGATCTCGCCCAAGTTCATGGGATCGAGCTAGGAAACTATATGGGCAAGTGTCTTCCTAAAATCTTCAGATGGCAAGGATGCTGGGCCCTTGTGCAAACCATAATTTTGAATTTAATATGAACCTTCTTAGAACTACCCAAGAGGGTGCACCTAGACATGTTCATGATCTAGAAGGTAGTTTTACTTAGGGCGTGATACTGTCTCAGCTTAATGTTTGCCTCAGTATAACTTTAAGAATGTTTTATTTGTTTTCAGCACGAATCGAAGGCTTGGAGAATAATGCTAATCGCCAGAGTAAAATAATCAAGGCTCATCAAGAATGTGCTGAGAAGATCAACGAGGTGACCCAAAAGCTGTAGGATCACAAGGGTTGTGCTGAAAAATTTAACCAGATCTCCTAGGAGCACCAAAGTTTCTCAGCAAAGATCGCCGCTTTGACCAAGGAACTTCAAGGTCATCAATCTTGTGAAGAAAAGATTAACTCTACTCCTCCAAGGCCAAGAAGCTTGAAGAAATTCGCGATGATCTCTAGAATAGGCTGAGTGAAATTCAAAAGCAGATGAAAGACCAAGAAGGGCAATTTAATGACGACTTGGATAGGGCTAGCTTTATTGGTGCTCAGATATTAACGCATGAATTCTGCTCGAAGCATAATCTTCCAGTTCCGGAGAAGTATGTCTATTCTGATGACTCAGCCGAAGAGGTAGAGGAAAGCGATGAAGAGGATAACGACGAAGACACTGCGACTGGTAATGAAAAGACCCAAGATGATCTCAAAGGGAAAGGAACAGTTATTTTCGAACAAGAAGATAAAATCTACAAGCAGGATGACATCTTCACCAAGGACATGGAAAGAGCCAGGACCAACTCCTTGCTGCCACCGGAGCTACAAATCGTCAGCGAGTCATCCACCTCAGCGAGCATCAAGCCATCATTAGAGGACTCCCAGTCATAGATGTGCTTCCTTATTTGCCACCTTGCTCACCATTTTGTACCCTTTTGAAATCCTGAAATGTATGGTTTAATTTTAGTAGGGTTTAATTTCCCCTTGCCCATAAAGAATGGTATGTAATGTTTTCTTGATCAAATGAAAAATCATTTATGTATCACCGAGCATGGAAATGTTATTTCATTTTTTTTTATCTTGCATGTCTGAAGGAATAATATCTCTTGCGATTCTGATTTACTAATAAGGAATTATTTGCCTTCTCCATCAATGACTTTTCCAATCCCCTCCATAATAATAAGTCGTATGGTTATCCGGCTAGTCTCTAGCGTAAATCATTTTACTGACTTAGTTACACAATTCATTTACCCCTAGCAATGTTGTTTGCGCCCGTCGACGATCATTTATAAGTGTTTGATTAGCGGGGAACCGTGGCTTATCGCCAGTGTTCCACGAGTCTTATATTTTTCTGTCAGCACTTACAGATCAACAAATAACGCGATAGGACTTTACTATGAATCGGGACTATGTGTTACCCATAGCTTGTACTAGGAATTAGGTTGAGCGAGGTCTGCTACTTCTCCAATTTGGTTATAGTAGAATGACGAAAAGATATGTGATATATAGTTTATGTTAGACCTTTTTGGGTCACGAGTTGCTGTCTCGAAGAGATTTTGAGTCTATGGAAGTTTGCCTCAGTGAGTGACACTTGGCCTTATATAGGACCTTTTTGGTCTAGAGCTTTTGGCTCTAAGAGACTTTTGAGTCTATGGCATTTTTCCTCAGTATGTGGCACTTGGCCTTATATAGGACCTTTTTGGTCTAGAGATGCTGGCTCTAAGAGACTTTTGAGTCTATGGCATTCTGCCTCAGTATGTGGCACTTGGCCTTTTTGGTATAGAGCTGCTGTCTCTCATAGTCGATGCATCTCATTGGATAATTTGTTAGGCGAAGTCTGTTGGCTTTTTATTTCGGCGAGGCTCGTAAGCCTTTTTTGCTTCGTTTGTTTGGCAGATGTATACGACACAATAATTTGTTAACGAGGTTCGGCGCGTGATAACAAACCTACATCCCCGAATCTTATTCGTTGTTGTTTACAAACAAAATAAGATTTCTTAGGTATTATGCCCGCCTAAGATTTCAGAGTTTTTCATTACAACTTAATGGGTAGCTTCCTTTGGCAAACACGATGACGAAGTACCATTTTTAGCTATCTTAGGGCTCCTTTCCTCGCCGATACTTGCGTCTTTTGTAGGCTCTGCAGCTGCAACATGCGATCCCGATTCTCCTATCGGCGAGAGCTTCAGTAGTTTCGATAAATGAGCCACAGTTGGTTTCTCCGAGACTTTCCCTTTCTTCGCAGAATGAACCTATTTAGTCAAGTCGACGACAGGCTTCTTGACTTTCTGCTCCTTAGAAACTTCCTTTTCTTGCTTTATTTTCTAAGCTGCTCTCTCCCTTCTTGACATCTTGATATCCACCTCATTACAAGCTTTTGCCTCAGCTGGATCTCCAATAAACTCGGCGACGCCCACAGGGGTTGGGAACCTTAGTCACTGATGATATGTACAAGGTGTTCCTTTAAGAGTATGTAACCATGGTTTTCCCAGAATTGTTACATACGACGAATCCACGTCCACGACACAGAAAGTGGTATCTAAGACCAGTGACGGGTGAGTGACGACCTTTGTCTTTCGAGTTCATTGCCTGATAAGCTGAATTAAAGAGAATATCCACGGAACTCCCTGGATCAATAAGAACCCTTGGAACTTTGAATTTTTCCATTTGGATTGTCAATACCAACGGGTCATTGTGATTTCTTCCTTCAGCTGACACTTTGGCGGCAGAAAAATGCACTGGAGTTTTCATCCATTCCAACAATGGTGCTTGCTTGTCGGCGACACCCTTGACATAATGTTATTGTGGAATTCATCTTTGGAAATCGTCGAATGCACAATGGAAAAGAAATCAGGCTCGACGAGATCTTTGTCTACTTTTACCTCAAACACATTTGACATGGGAACACTTTGAATTGGTTGTACTAGGACTAGTGGTGCTTGGAGAAGTTCTAGGAATTCATGGAATCTCCCTTGGCGAATAAATCTATGCACCTCTCGTTGAACACATGTACAGTTTTCTGTAGAATGACCATGAAATTGATGAAATTGACAAAAAAGATTCGTGTTTGAAGAAGGATTGTGGGGATTCCCTCGATTATGAGGATATCGGATATCATCTATATATTTGGAATTTTCGATCTGCCCCAAAGCATCAGTATAGGAGACACAAAGCTTTGGAAATGTAGCATCCTGAAAATCTGGCTGATTTGGTCGACGGTCGCCGAATATACGATTGTCGTTGTTGTATCTTCTTTCGCCATTGCTGGGTCGCCGGCTATCATGCCCAGTTCTGCTGTCATATATGCCTCTACCATCCTGTCTGTCTCTTCCTTCGTATCCGTCTCGCTTGCCAGAGGTCCATTGCTGATCGCCGTTGGATTGAATCTTAACTTGCCTTTGCGAATTTGAAGGTACCATTATCGCCGAGGATGGGATATTTTCTAATCGTTGTTGCTCCATTTTCATCCACTCCTTTTTCAATTCTTCTTGCTCAGCTGGGGAAAAGTTATTGATAGAGTGAATTTGTTTCGCCTTCTCCTTATTTTGTCGAAGTTCCTCTTCCTGAATCTCTTCCAGTGACATCCATTCATTTTGTTTAGCTCACATTGCTTTCATATCTTTTGGGGGATCCCAGAATAGAGCCTTGAACATAGAATCAGTTGATTCCATAGAGCTGGTAAATGCTCGCATTTTCTCTTTATCTGATACCGCTGATCCGACCTCACTCCAAATCTTTCTCCATCTCATGATCAAACTCTAGCTGGTTTCTTCTTGACGGCGAACAACTTTTCCACTCCTGGCCGACATTGGTTATTTTGAATGTATGTTACTAAAAACATTGCCTCTAACTTTCTAAATGAATCAATGGAGTCCTCCTCCAATCCACTAAACCAAGCCAAAGCTTCTTCCTTGAGAGTGGCTGGAAATGACTTACACATTATTGTATCCCAACTTCTCCACTTTGCTAGATCTCCCTTATAGCTTTTAGATGTAGGGCTGGATCTACAGTTCCATCAAAGGGCGATGCAAAATATGGCATTGTAAACTTTCTAGAAATGTATCCATTTGTGATTTTGTTTATAAAAGGTGTCTTCTTTGCTTCAAAGATCGTTGTTGTTAACTTATGATCCTTCTGCGAGTCTTGAAATATAGCCACCTACTACTGTAATCATATTAATTCCTTTTTCGCAGCTTCATTTAGTGCATCCATCTTCCCCGAATCGTCAAATATTTCTTCATTTCTGATTGCTTCACCGCTCTTGTTGATGCCTCCTCGAACTCCTTCTCTTCTTTTTCCCCATTGTACTAAGAATCTCTCTTTTTTTTTCTTTACTTTTCCACGAGTGGATGTTTGCTTGTGACTGAGATGGGTGACTTCCGTTATGATCTTTCTTAAGCCTTCGATTTTCTTCCATAATCTCCGTATTGCTCTGCAAGACTGCTTTCATTTATTTGTGCAATTGCGCTGCATTCTTGGCGCTCGCTATGATAAACTTTTGCAACATAGTTTCTGTGGCCGAAGTATAACCAACATTTTCCCCTGGAATTACTATAGGCGTGATTGGAGTTTCACCGACGACATTCTGGGCTTCACCGACTGCCTCTGGAGTTTCGCCCACCACGGCCAACTGATCATCGGCGACACCTTTGCCCAACTTCTGTCCTGGGTTTTCACTTTCTCCAATCGCTTCCCTGGTTGCTACTTGCTTGCTGGTCCCTTGTTGAAGAAGTTGCGTTGCTGATGGCTGAGCATTCCCTCCATTCAAGAAAAATCCTCCAAAACCTGGTGGCTCCAAAGGTCCGCCTGCACTCCTAGTATTGTGCTGCTTAGCAAACACCAATGGTGTATTCGTCATATGGTACTTGGGAATGGTGCTCGTCGGAGCCTGATTATCCTTCTTGGACCCCATTCATCGAGTCTCTCCAAAACAAGACAAACGAACTTCCTGACAGTAGCAGTCTGAACGTACTAAAAGTAAATGCCGAGTAAGTTAGTGGTGGTAGTTAGAATACTTTTCAGAATGTGTCTAAGAATATGACAAATATGACAGACAGAATAGTATTATGTGGAGAACGTGACCTAAGTTAGGTAAGCAGGGGTTAAAATGAAAATATTTTCAAAAATTTTAAGGAGGCTATAAAAACTTCAAGAACCCTGGAAAACTATTATTTATTTTTTTCGATCTAAAATCCGTACGGCGAGTTTTCATAGAAGGATCAGTTATAATAATAATCATGGTATAAAAATCATATAAGTCATGAACCAAACTAACAAATTTCACAAATGTAACTGACCAAGACCTTTAAACAAGTATCAAGTTATCAAAGCAATCTAAATTCTAATACAACAGGAAACATATGAGCCTTAACGAGTACAAGAGGACATTATAGTGAATGAATTTCTCAGAGACTAATAGAACAGACTGAATCTCGCCGGACCAACCTCACTTAGCCGAAACACAAGCCAGAGATGGTATCTTCATAACTAGAACATACTTAAAAGAGAAAGTTTCACATAAAACTACCACTGTATGAATTAGAACATACTAAAAATAGCCTCGCTCCATGAAAACAAGCGATAAAAATGCAACTTTTATAACCGTACATTTTATCAAAGTAGATATATGATGAAACTAAGCAAAACATGATGAAAGAAAGTGAAAAAACAAGTTCAAAACCTTTTATAGCGCCAAAATGTAACTGTATAAAACCCCATATAAAGATCTTACACAACACACCCAATCATTCATACACACATATCATACATTCAACACTAAATAACAAAATAAAAGAAGAG
>JAJJMA010020891.1:193-11635 GCA_023529015.1 Papaver nudicaule | reverse complement strand
TCCTTTCATTTTAATGGCTTTGATTATCACTTTCAGTGATTATAGTACATACGGTTAATTTCAAAGCATTACCATTAAATATAAACAACTGAGGATCAGTATACCACGACATAGTTACTCGATTTGTTAACGGAAAAGTGATAAATGAGAGAAACTCTTCAACTAAAACCGGAAGAACCTAAATAGCTTGTCGAAGAATAAGTCTCTGGTTTTGATCTAATTTGACAGATGAAGAAGAACAAATCTGGTTTAGGTTTAGGTTTCTATTAATGGGCTACGGGTGGTGGAGTGGTGGTGGTGGTGGTAACAGGGGGGGAGAAGAAGAAGGAGGAGGAAACGAAACGATGTGGCAGGCAGAGAGGGAGAAGAAGAAGAATGAGAAAGAAGGAAAAGAATGAGAACGAAGCTGCTGGTAATGGATTTTTTAGTGGAGTGGCATAATAGTAAATAAAGGGTTCAGGTAGGTTAGTAATTACATGCTATTTTGTCTCATGCCGGGAGGACTATGAATATTTGGGGAGGTCCAAAAACGCGGTTCATTTTAGAGAAGAGATAAAGTAAGGAAGAAAGAAGGTGGAGACTGGAGAGTGCGTTGGTGGGGAAAAAGAAGAAGAAGAGAAAGGAAAGAAAAAGTGTGTGGACCCCACATGTCGGTGGAGGAATATTTGAGATTTTTGGATGCACTCTAATGCATCTAACTTGATGTGCTACTACTCCAAAATCCTGCTATTTTGTAGTGAGCCGTTGATCTTGGAGGACTAATCTACTAAGCTACTTCGCACAGCACCGAATCAACATCACCTATTCTCTTCCCTATAAACCTACGATGGAAACAAGAAAAAATGGGGCTGAACTTCCATATCCACCAAAATGTAGTAGGACAAATCAGATTTTTATGCACCTAAGTCTAATGGGGAGTGCTAGACAGAAGAGCTAGATAGCATGACACATCAGTCTGGCGCTGAATCATATAGCGGTGGGGCGCTAAATGATAAAGCGCCAGATAATCAGCCATCAGATCTGGAACATATGTTAATAGCCATCAGATCTAGTGAGAATATTCGTTTGGCGCTATATCATCGAGCGCGAGTTGACTTTTTGGGCGCTACATCATTGAGCGCCTAAGTAGCATTCAACTTCCACTTCTACGAGAATCTGGAAGTTGAAGTTGAACTTGGGGAAAAGGCCACGGTTTTGGTGGAAGTTGAATCCCCATTAGACTTAGCCTTAGTTCTGGTCTTGGAGACGCCCACAGAA
This sequence comes from Papaver nudicaule, assembly GCA_023529015.1. Classification (NCBI taxonomy): domain Eukaryota; kingdom Viridiplantae; phylum Streptophyta; class Magnoliopsida; order Ranunculales; family Papaveraceae; genus Papaver; species Papaver nudicaule. The sequence continues at coordinate 10,378 of JAJJMA010020891.1, read as the reverse complement.
GAAGAAGACATGGGTTTGAATTTTACTATTTTCTTATCTCCATGATGTGCTAATTATTTTGACTAGGGTTGTATGGATGAAATCACTTTTGGCCTAGGCTATCATTAATTCAATATTTAGCATAAGGCTTTTAAGAATTGATTATCAATTCTCCAAATTATGTTCTTGAATTTTATTGACAATACTTGTTTCTACGTCAACTAAATTCTTAATCGTTTAATTAGCTTCACTTAATTATTTGTTTCTTGATTGATGATTCATGCTTGGGATAATCTTTGATGAGTCATACTTTTATGTACAATTAATATTTGAGGAGTTATATATATTTAATAGGTGATGTATTAGAGAACATGGGATGAACATATTTGAGATTTATGATTTCTTTTCTGCGTGTTAATTGATATAGTGATGAAATCCAAAAACCCTAGTTACCGACTCTCCCCGTTGTGTTTAGTTAATTCTTTTTACTTTCGTTCGCTTTATTCTCATTTTCTAAAAATCTCAAAAACATCATTTTATTGTTTAATAAATTAGGAATATTAGTTACGATAATTTCCACCGCTCCCTGTGGGTTCGACCTGTACTTGTCGTTGTCTACTAGTTAGACACTGTGCACTTGCAATATATTTATTGTAGGTTTCCGAACCTATCAAGTTTTTGGCGCCGCTGCCGGGGAGCGGTTGTGGAATATTGTGATTGTTATTTTTAATTTTTGTATATATTATTTTTCTTTTGTATATAATTTATTATATTTTCTTTTATTTTTGATTTTTGATTTTTTTTCGTTTACTTATTTTGTGCTTAGAATTTTTCTTTCAGGTACCTTTTGTATATATGGAGCCTGGTGTGAATAATAATTGGAATTACTCTCACGGTTATGATCATTTCCAACCTCGTTATGGTTATGATCATTACCAACCGTACCCTGGTTGTGAGACACATTTTACAAATTCCAATTATTATTCGCACACTTTTCAGTCGGAGTATGCGAGGGATGATCAATCGTATTGTGGTCCATCTGTATCCCTCCGATCTTTGATGGAACAGCTGCAGCAAAATAATAAGAAAATGCAGCAATTTAATGAGCAATTTCTTGGTGTTTCATCTGCATCTGCAGCATCACCATCTTCATCTTTGTCTGATAACATTGCTAAGCTCATGCAGATGGAAGAAGAACGTCATCTCGTCGGGGCAAGTTCTTATTTTTCTTATACTCCTGATATTACTAATGAAACCGTTATAAATAATGAATCAGTGTGTGTTGAGAATGATGATGAACTTGATAATTGTGATTATAGGAATAGAGATACTTTTATGACGTCTGAATTTGACATATCTTTTCCAACTCCAGATCATATTGATGATTATTCTCCTATTCGAAAGGATGAGTTTTGGACTAGAAATGTTTATTTAGATGATGATAATGATTTAGAAGAACATGTTTATACAGACGATTTTGTTGTCCAGTTTAACAACTCAGAGACAATGGATGTGCCTAATGAAATACCTTCTAGTCATTTAGATTCTGAAATTCTTGTATGTCACTTTATTGAAGATGATAGGGATCTTGTCATACCAACTGAAGATGGTGTAATTAGTCTAACTCCGGATCGTTTTTATGATCACTCGCCTATTCAAAAGGATGAGGTTATGACTGATGACACCATTATTCTAGATGGTGTGAAAAATATGTGTTATGACAATGATGTTTTTGAAGAATGTGCTCATCCAGAGGAAACTGTATCAAAGTCTAATGACTTAGAGACAGTAGACTCTATCTATAATGTTTCTTTTAATCATAATCATCTTTATTGTGAAAACCTTATAGATCCTTTAGACGACGATGATGATGATGTAATGCCATGTCACACATCCAGTAAAGAAGTCACAATACCTAGAATTGTTAGCACAACTTTTCCGAAGATTCCTAATTTTGGATTACAATTGCGTGCTTCTCCTGTTTTACTGGATTACTTTGCTTCTCGTGACATCTTACCTGTGCAGGTTTCACCAATTGTTCCCATCCCTTGGGAGCCCCCCGACTCGTTTATTTTTCATATGAATGATATATCCTTTGCAGAAACCAAGTTTGGGGGTACCTCTTCATTTTTGACAGCTTCATTTTTGCTTCAATTTCATGTTAATATTCGTGTGAAATTGTTACTAGAATTGCAAATTGTCGTCTGGACAGATCCCCAGATTTTCAGATTGATAGTGTACGGGGAATCGACCTTGCAAGTCGCGCTGACGACAAAACCAGATGCTTGATGGGAGTCAACCCATCCAACTTTGCTTCGTGGGAGTCAACCCACTCGATTATGCTTCATGGGAGTCAACCCATCAGATATGTATTCTATTCTCATTTTTTTCTTTTGTTTTACTCCCTCCGTTCCAGTTTAGATGGCATACTAGGGTTTTGATATAGTCGCCATAAACTCGCTAAATTTGATATTTGTCCACAAAATTTTCAACAACACCCTAGCATTTTATCTTTTACATTACGTTTCCTAACTAAAATGCAAAGAATTTGTGAAATATTTTGTAGAAAAACATCAATTTTAGCAAGTATAAAGCAACTATATCAAAACCCTAATATGCCATCTAAACTAGAACATAGGGAGTATGTTTTTATTGCATATCATTGTAGGATAGCTTATAATTCATGACTTGACATTGGATGATTCAATTACATTGAGGACAATGTAACATTCAGGTGTGGGGGTATGGGTTTTCCAAAAATTGGTGTCAATTTTTTTCATATTTTTACTCCAAATTCGAGAAACTTGTGAATTATTTAAGACGAACACTGACCATTCTAAGTAGATGGAAACGTTAACTCTTCAGCTATAAGAATTGGTGGGCCCGCGAATGGTTTATTCATGTTTGAACGCACAACTCAGGTGTTAGAAATAGCATGATGATCTCTTCTCTATTAGGAACTTTATGTAACTATTCCTCGGAATAAGTCGTAACCATGTTGCTTTCTTTTTAATTTTGTATTTTTGTCTCGAAGTAATTTGGTGGGGGCCATAATCAACTTGTTATCGCCGCTAAGATGATGGTTTTGAGATACTTAAATAATAAAAGAAAAAAAAATCAAAAAAGAAAAAAAAATGAAAAATTGAAGAAACAACGAAAAAAGAGACCGACCAATTGACCTACCGGATTCAACCTGCTGGGACCCTTGTATATACCAGTGGGTTGATATGTTATTATGAAAAAAGACCGACCAGATCAGCCACTGGTGCATTGTATATATCAGTGGTTGATGTAGATTTGGAAGACCGCTCGACCTTGTACATACCGGTTAAAATTAATATTAAAGTTCAGTATCTCACTCCATATGATTCACTGAAGCACTGGAAATACCAGCCACTTTTATAGCATACTGCACCATCACTATTCCATCCATCTTCTATAATCTACCATCAGTAATTTGAGTTGATTAATTCCGAGTCATTTTAACATCGATTGTACGAAACAGTTTAGAGATCATCTCAGTAGAGTTGTGAATCATATATGAATATCCATGGATACAGAAGGCTGATGATTCTTATATCTGAAGAGCCACCGCATGCCAACTAAGTAGGTTGTTTAGTGTCTTTCCTCAATCGTTCACAAGTAGCTAGGGTTTGGAGTCAGGTTTTGTGGGTATACCTCTAGTTAACTAAGCCCTCACGAGACAAAACTCGTCCTCTGTAGACGTACAAAGGGTTAACGGCATGTTGCATGCGCTAAATGCAGCCGTGATTCCTGCGACAGTGAGTTAGGATTTTATTTTATTTTGTTTTTGTTATTTTTGTTTGCTCGAGACTAGCAAACTCTAAGTGTGGGGGTATTTGATAGGTTTCTAAAAACACCTCTCTAAACATTTATTGATTACACTTTCTTTAGCCATTTTTTCTTGTAAAAGTTGCATTTTATGCTTTGTTTGTGTTTTGTAGTGATTTTGAATAAAAGGAGAAAAAGATGTCAAAGCGTCACTAAGGGGCAGCCAAATTACTGAGGACCAATCACTGCCTACCCACTGGGCCGATGGCCAAAGTTGCCTTTGGTATCTGTCAATGAAAGAAGTGCAGCAGTGACGTCAAGAAGTCAGCGGGAGGAAAGAAAAGGAAGGGCGTTTTTGGACCTCCCCAAAAATTCGTAGTCCTCCCCACATTTCCAAAATAGGGTCACCCGGGCATAATTAGGCTAACCCTTAGTAAAGTACTTTTTTTTTAAAGTTTTTTGATTAGTGTTAATAATATAATTAGTAGTAATGATTAGTGTTAAAGTTAATTATTAGTGTTAATGGGTAATTTTAGCAACTGTTTTAACAAAAAAAGAAGGGTTTTGTTATCTTATGCACCCATGCACAAGATAACATCCAATGATTAGCATTGGGGAAAGTAAACAAATATAAACATTAGGAGAGAATGTGCAACATTTAGTGGATTGTTTAAATCTTTCTCACTCTTATTGTTTAAAATATGTAAAACTAACACCATCTCTCCTAATGTTGCACCTTCTCTCCCAATGTTTATATTTATTTACTCTCCCCAATGCTAATCATTGGATAACGTTATCTTGTGCATGGGTGCACAAGATAACAAAACCCAAAAAAGAAAAATAATAATAATTAGTAGTAATGATTAGTGTTAAAGTTAATTATTAGTGTTAATGGGTAGTTTTAGCAACTGTTTTAACAAAAAAAGAAAAATAATAATAATAAAAAAATTATTTGCCAGTACGAAGAACAGTTCGGCTCACTCGTATATTTTTCTTATGAGCCGAAACTATTTCGGCTCACTCGTATATTTTTCGTATGAGCCGAAACTACTAGTATATGTTTGTTATGAGCCGAACTGTTTCGGCTCACTCATTTTTTTCTTCTTATGAGCCGAAACTGTTTCGGTTCACTCATTTTTTTTCTTCTTTTGAGCCGAAACTGTTTCGGCTCACTTGTATATTTTTCATATAAACCGAAATACAGAAATTGAGTTTTGGCTCACCCATAATATTTTTCATATAAGCCGAACCTGTTTCGGCTCATTCATTTTTTTTTTCATTTACGCCGAACCTGTTTCGGCTCATTCGTGTGGCTAAAATATCAAAGCCGAAATTGAACATTTACACTACTTTCATTCATATAATTTAAATACAAGTTATCATTCTTACACCCCCAAGATTACAAACAAGCTACCATTACCCAGTTTACCAGGAATGGAAGACTAAGAACAGGTTCACAACCCATTGTATTACTACCACCACCACTACCATAATAATCAGAAACCACTTGATCGTTCCCAGTAGACCTTCACAAAGACTCGGCAAAGCAAACAAGAAAAATCACAAAGCAGGTGCGGTCCCTGCTGCTGCCAGTAGACAACAGAAAATGTTTACATCAGACTCTCAACTAAGGATAGGAAACATAATCTAAACAAAAGATGACATTTACCAGATACTGTTTTTAATGCTCATCCATCTGGTTTCAACAGCCCAATGAATGTTACCAGATGAAAAGGCAAGAATAACTGCCTTTGAGTCTGAAGACCTGAACCTAAAGCATACATTCTCAAATCCATGACTAACACTTATGAAAGCCATTACCTCTGCAAGGTAGTTAGCAGCAGCTCCAACACCACCAGAACAGGCTCCAATAATATGATTTGCAAATAGATTGAAACATGACTGGGAATACACCTACAAATCGATTAAAACATGATATCATCATTTACCAGTCAATAAAACTGCAACATACTTATTTATGAACCCTAACATCTGATCACCAGCTGTACTTATTTACTTTCCTTGAGAGATTTAACCTAAACCAAAAAACCCAAAGACATTCAATCACAAAATAAAAAAAATTCTCCAACATAATCAGTTCTTCAATTATCCCCAATTACAGTCTTTTGTAACCTAATTAACCAATATCCTCAAAATTATTGTAACTACCCATCAGAAACACCCAAATTTTTTAGAACCATAAATTAATCATGGGTTTGATGGTACTTACTCTCTTTGAAGACCCGTTTTGCTTCGATTTTGGTTTCTCCTACCTTTCCATCAACTGAGATTAGGGCTTCGATGTGAGTTTCATCGATTTGAGTCCATAAAACCTTCTAGTACTCTTGCTCTACCAGTAAATCTTCCATCTATGCAAACAATAAACCTTAATCTTAATTTTTCACTCGGATTCCTCTCACTGGTTTATCTTTCTGCTACTGTTCTTTCTTGTGTCTCTTGAAGAAATAAACCCGATATCGCGATTTGGTCTTAGGAGATATATGAAGAAAGAAGAGAATAGAAGAAGAAGAATGAAGAAGACGGTAGAAATCAGCTCCCTAATTTGCTGCTGCTGCTGCGATATGAAGAAGACGATATAGAGAGATTAGGTTTAGTCGGGCCGACCGAGCGAAGCGAGGGAGGACCCTATATATGGTGACTTTGTGTTAAATGAATAATGACTTTTTTGTCAATTTAACACAAAAAGATTGGATTTTAAAACATTAATCTCCCCCTCTTTAAGCGCCGTCGATTTACTGACGTTTAAAACGTAACCGTCGGATTAAGATAAAATGGAACGAAAAATTTCGTGTGTACTATTCATATAATCCGTTGGATTTCAGGATTTTAAACCCCCAGAAGCGATTACCGTCGTTGATTTGGTTCAGTTTTTTCCGACTTGAAAAGACTAGATTATCCCTCCGCGTTTTCTTTTCGTTTTGCTTGGATCTTCGTTAAAATTATATCCAGTGATTCGATTGGAATTTCTTCATCAAAAAAATTCAAACAAACAAAAAAAAAAACTGTCTGTCCAGATTTTATGAATTTGATCGACTGGTAGCTAGAAATTAATCTACAGAAAGTCAAATTCGATCAATTGGAGAAGTAGAGAAGCAAACTGTAGAGTAAAAGTAGCAGAAAATCGATGAGGAAGATATTGACAATCGTATGTGAAGGGTTTGATAACTTAGCAACAGTGCTCAGTTTCTATCAATTTCATCCCAATCTCATCAAATTTCTGAAAAATCTTTCAATTTCTTCTATACACAACGATAGCAATTTCCACCAAATTCATAGATCGCAACATTTCCAGCTAATTGAAAGAAATCAGCGACTTTTCCTCCTTCGCAATCAACAATATAAGCTCTGAAAATACCGTTTAAAAGACGCAGATACATGCAACAGTCTGTGACATTTGAGAAGGAAAAAAAGAAGAAGAAATCGATAGAAGGATAAGGCGGAAGAAAAGAAGATAAGGCAGAGAAGGCGGAGAGAAAAAATGTATTCTTTAATCAGTGAAAATCATTATCCGGATCCGCCGGTTTAGAGTGCATGCCGGGAGTATGAACACGTGGAGTGAGTTAGTCTCACATGGGTTTACTGCACGTGCCATTACTTTTTCCCCTCGATCTCAAAAATGTATTTAGGAACAAAGCACTCATTTTTCGAATACATAATGCACATTCTGCTCAAAAGTGTTGGGACCCTACGATCATCATTGTTTTAATGCTAAGATTGATTCTCATTGACGTTGAATGGCTTCTCAACCATGTCGTCGGCCGTCCACTGTGCAAGCGATCGTCTAGAAATATGATCAATTTCGATATATTGTTGAAGCATACACTACAAAAATGCTGGGTAATAGTGACGGATAGTTTTCCCGGTCAATCACAAATGCCAGCCTAATGCGACTGGATGGCATTGCCGTCACACCTGTAGGGTCAATAAGTCAAACACCTGTCACAGTTGGACCTCGAGTCAACTGTTGGTCTGATATACCTGTCACACTTATCACCTCTCTTTTCATTTCTCAATTCTTTTTCTCTTTCCTTTACAAATCGCACTCCAGAAATCCCATCCGAAACTTAAACCCAATCCTTTTTGAATTCTGGAATACCTAATCGAATCGATTCAAATCGATCAACAGTTTAGAAAAATCTGCAAAACCTAACCTAGATCGAGATTTGAAGAAGACGAACTCTAAATCGAAGGAGAAAAGTTCAGAGAATAACCTAGATCTGTAAAGGTATCTATCATTTCATCTCTGATTATCATTTTATATCAATCGCAATTGAATTTTGTATTTATCTCAGCTTATAATCTTCGTTTTGGGATAAAAAATTTCACAAGTTTTTTTGGGATCGGATTAGCTTGTGATTCGAGTTTTGATTCGAGGTTATGAATTAGATTAATACATGCAACTATTGTAAAACTCATGAAGTTAGCTTGATTGATTGATTTAGTGAGAAATTGGGTTTTAGAGATTGAATCTAGGGTTTTAGTAAGGTTTTGCAATGGAGTCCAAGAAGAGGTCAAAGTTAGCAGGTTCATGTAATTTGTGGTTTGAATTTTGTCTCTGTAATAATTTACAGAGTTTCTTTTTTGTTGATCTTTCTGTTACTCCATTGTTGTCTTTGATTGAACTATTGAACTTTATGGTTTAGTTTTTGTAATCAGATTCAGTGTTAATCTTCCATTTCAGTTTCTTTTAATTTTGTTATTTCTGTTTTTGATTGAATTGCAAAAGCACATGATTTTTAATTTGATAAACATAGCCTTTGGATTTAGGCTGACAAAAGGGATGCATGGTTGTGTGATTTATTGTTGGGAGAAAAAAAGGAAACGGCCAGAATTGACAACTTTTCTGTAGAGATATTGTCCTTGCATAATACAGTAGTGAGCTTTTGTGCCTAGCTGGGTAGTAAAGAACACACAGATTCCCCTCTCTAGGCCGATCTTGTTCTCCATTGGAGATACAAGCAACAGACCTGCCGAGAGACACACTGGGTAGCCAATCCCTTGTATATAAAGGATAGATTCCTGTAGGGACTCTTCAATTAGCTATGGGTTTGTTTTGAGAAGTAACTAATGTAACTAAACTAGAAAATGGCATTTCTAGTGCTTCAGTTGTAGCTTTGTTGATAATTTATTTGCTTCGAGTCTTGACTAGTGACTGCTAGTGATGCCTCATCGTTAAATGGATCATTGTAACAGGTAAGAAGCTGCAGGTGCTTTGCAGAACTTATATCGTGAAGCTATTGCTGCAGCAGGAGGTGTCCAAGCATTGGTATGTTTCACCTTTTCTCACTATTAAGGTTCTGCACCATTTATACTTTGTTTAGTGCTTATGATTTACAAGTATAATGGGTCAGGACTTCCTTCTTTCTGTCTCCCTCGTCCAATCCCGTGACGATATATTTAGTGTCCACTGTTACAGTTATATGGCTTTTAAATATTTGCTTACATTTGGTTTTTATATCTGGTAGTATAGTGTAAATCAAGTGCTGATTACTTTTTGGAAGTTCTGTTCATTGTTTTGATCTCATTTAGAAAAATCAGCGCCTTATAGTATTTGGACCCTTCTTATCACAAGAGTAAGGGTGCAAATGTACTATAACGTGTTTCTCTTAGGAAATCAACATAATGTTTAGAGTATCCTAATAAGTAACTAGCATTTGGTCGATTTTGATATTAAAAAATCTAGGTGACCAACATAGTTTTATTGTGCACGTAATGGTAGTCCCTTTTACTGTGTTCTTATATTTTAGACATCACTTTGTTCCCTGTAATGAAAGGTACTCGAGATGATTAATAAGAATTGGGTAAACTTAGATCCCCATTCTCCGGAGTATCATGACGGAGTGCTTGCCCTAATAGATTATGCTTATAAATATGGTACCGTTGATGAAAACGGGAACATAAAATGTCCTTGTGTTAATTGTAAAAACTTTGACTTCCAAACTAGAACAAAGTTATATGAGCATTTAGTAATTGATGGGATGCTTGGTATATATACAACTGCAATTTGGTCACATCATGGAGAAAAAAAAGGAGCAACATCAGCACCTCAAACTACAATTCCAAGTAATGAAGATGGTTATGCTGCTACCTTTGAAGATGATATTCCTGGTTTTTTGCACGATCTCCATCCTAATGTAAATGCAGACATGGTTGACGGGGGAGACAGTTCAGATGACAATGTCTCAGCTCAGTTCCACAAGTTGTTAGAGGAGTCAAAAAAGGAGTTATACCCTGGGTCGGAGAAGACTATGTTATCCTTTCTTATTAAGTTCTGGCAAATTAAATGCCTTAATGGATTAAGCAACAATGCGTTTATGAAGATGCTTAATCTATTCAGAGAGAATCTGCCTGGAGGATGCAGTTTGCCTCGGTTTGTCATACGTCAAGATCCAC
>JAJJMA010020885.1:0-11891 GCA_023529015.1 Papaver nudicaule | reverse complement strand
GTTCCTCCGGTTAAACAAATAGCAGTAACAACCACAACTTAATACTTTAAGATATATAATTTCTCTATCAAAACAATAAGGAGACCAAATGAATTTCCTACTGTACCCTTATTAAATATAGAGAAAATAAATGAATTTCTATTTTTAAGTAAGATATAATAAAGAGTAAACATATGACTTTATTTTTCTATAACTATAAAAGGAAAAAAAATCTAAATATTGTCAAAAGAATATATTTTTATGAATTTGTTTTCCAATTTATCTAAATATTTTTTAAGGGTATATCTGAGAGTTTGTTGGAAAAATACAAATATAATTAGAAGTTGACCACATTTTTGAGACAAATGAAAATAGTAATTAGGACATTTAAAATGGGACAGAGGGAGTAGTTAATAGAGTGTTTATGAAACACCGTTACAGGCCTATGAGTTGCTTTGAACGCTGTCAAAGGCTCGTGTCAGCAATACTGGGTTTTAAACCAAACTGTTGACGTATGGTGTAACTGTCCTCTTCAGTTTACCATACACAAGATGACTTCCTTCGGATTGTTAAATCCAGGTCATACGGAAATCTACTTCTTGAATCGGGGCTGACAAGCAAACCAAGTAAGCAATGCCCAATCCGAATCTACCTCAGTTATACACGAAGAACCACTTAAGGAACTTGTATAACCGGAGCTAACTAGGTCTTACAACACCGAGTGCAGCCGTGCGTTGCTACCTTTCCAACCTTGTTGAGTAACGTATCAGTTCTTGAATAGCCGTATATCAGAAGAGACGGACTTTAGAATAGACAAGAACGTGATCAGGTTACCAAGGTTACAGGTTAATCCGATTTCAACCAAAGATGGTTTCAATCTCCTACCTGTGCTTCCCAACTCTCTAAGGAAGTCTTTATAGTCGTAGGGAGTTCCCAAAGGAGCTGCAACCTATAGAGGATGACTATACCACAACAAGCATTCACCGAAGTGAAAAAAGTTTACGTTATCTTCCCTAAGGACCTTCACGTGTGCTTGATGCTTGCGGTATCTGTCCGTAGACACCTCTATTTATAGTACTCAATAAGATAGGTTGCTTAGGAATAAAGCAATCAATTACTTGTCCCACAAGTTAGGGAAACCCTAAACTTGATAACCAAGTAATAAGAGATTAATCTCAATTGGAATTCTTTTTAGAATTATCTGCCAAGTGTTTTGTTAGCTCTAAAACACTTCAAGATAGAATCTAACAGACCAGAGATAATCTTATCTTATTGACTCATTGAGAATCGTTAGATGGAACACAAAAGGTCTTTATGTTTTACACAAGTCCATATAAGGACTAAAGGAGTTTTGGAATTTGACTCAGAGTGAAATTCTAGGAGAATATTCACTAAATCCGACACCAGTAAGACAACTACCTTCAGGTTCACGTACTGGTACGTGAACAAAATAGCCATCTCGAACTCAGAGAAATTCCGAGTGTCTGGTACGCAAACCGGTTCGTGAACCGTGTGCCTGTCAGATTTCGTCAAATCTGGATTCCGCTGGAAGTACTAGGCTGAGCCAGAACTTAGACGTGAGAACGTCCTCAGCTGTGATCCGTGGACTCTTTGCTCAAGAGCACTCCTTTAGATTCATCCATATCCAATTAACAGTTTGCAAGCAAACCATTGTAATGGACATATGGCACCGAATCTGTCTCATACATTCTTGACTCACAGTATGTGTGGGATCAAACACTGGTCATGACACAAGGCCATGTTACGCAAGAATACAATCTCAATCACTATAATCACTACTAAAGTAGTCGACTATTTCGAAAGAATAGATGAAGTAGAAATAGAAGAAAATCCATAAAGTCATAACTCCTACTAACCTTTTATCGATGAAGAATAATTGATGTCTTCTTTGTCTTCACAGTCTTCGTCTTCAAGGTCTCTACTACTTTGTCTATATCCCATTTATGAAATCTAAACTCTAGTAGGCTAAATCAAGAATTGACTTTTGACACCTAAAACTGACAACTAGCTTGACATACCAACGCTAGTGGGTTTGACCGGACAATGCCCTAACAAGGTTGTTATAATTGGATTTAGTTTCACTCACCTCTAACTTAAGTAGCACGTCTAAATTTAGTGTCCATTTATGGGCAAATCTAACTTACACAACACGCCTAATAATAAACATGATTAGTGTCCCCTTTTATATAGGCATCATGGCATCTTTGATGGTTTTTTCTTAGATTGATGGTACTCGATATTCCTATGATGCTACTTAGGGCAAGTTAGTAGGAGATTATGTGTGTCTGTACACATGAGTACAGTACCAAAAATCTTAGAAATTCAAAGCATGTGTGTGTATGATAGACTACTTTCAAAGATGTTTCTAACATATACTCCCTCTGTCCCACATAAATTGATCTAGTTCTATTATAATAAGAGACGACAATTCATGTTCTCTTCTTGGTACGTCTCTTATTCAATTTTAATATACTTGGATATTTATTACGGAGTTTTCATATGATTTAGTATGTGTTTTGACAGGAATTTCAGACCATTGGTTATGCGAAAAGAAAAAGAATTGGATATCTATTTACGGAGTTTTCTCATGAATGTGTTTTGGGTAATGAGATGAGATCAATTCATGTTGCCAAATTCTTCTCATGAATTTTGCTTCTTTTTTTTTTCCCTTCAGTTGCACGGCTTTTCGTTGCAGGACTTTCGCAGTGTTTTAATGCTTTTACTGCTGCCGTTATAGCATATTTAGTAATGGATGCAACTGCCTGGTGTGTTCAGAAAAAAAAAAAAAAAAAACGGTGTTTTCATTGGTCTAGATATCAGTAATGGTAGTATACAATCTGTTAACCCACCAAGGATTGATGGTATTCCTGTTAATGTGGACTGTCTTTTTGTTAAGGCCTCGGCACTGTAACACAAATGCCATCGGCACCTCAGCATCAGCAAGATGCGGAGCAACCTAAACTCTACAACTTGGGGTCTATACAAACCATACGACAAAGTTCTCAAATATTCTCATTTTTGTGATCAAAGTTTTGGAAAATTCTCATTGGTTGATTAAAACTCTACAGATTCATTCAATCATCTTTATTTTTCCTTTAAAATAAATTGATCTTGATATGTTAATTATATGTCTCTTTTGTGGTAATAATTTGATCGAGAAGTTTAGAGATCTGGCCGTATACGTATACCCAAAATAACAACAGAGGTCGTAAAAAGCGAACTCATTGTGAACGGTTGTCTCCTTTGACTCAAAGCTTAACTCATTGTGAACGGTTGTCTCCTTTGACTCAAAGCTTAACTCATTGTGAACGGTTGTCTCCTTTGACTCAAAGTTTAACATAGAGAGTTTGTTCCTTACCCTCTTTTCCACAACGAATTTGCTTCACAAATTTGGTTTTATTTCATGAATTCTACTGGTGCTTCTTGGCCAATGCCTAATTCCGTTGATTCATTATAAGTTGGAAATTCAGATTGGTGCATCTCATGGGAAGAATAGAAAATTCACATAGCATTTGCCACGCCCGCGGGGCCGTAGCAAATATTTTGGGAGCCCTAGGCGGACATATTGAAGCGAGGATTTGTATGAGTGCATCAACCAAAAAAAAAAAAATTACTTACTTCAATTTGAATAAATAAGTGATCAATAATATATGCTCTTCGTTTTTGAAATTGGGATAAAAAAACTAAACCCTAAATTAATAAACAATGAAAAACGACATGAACCTGGAAAAAAAAAGAGGAAATCGTTCATGTTTTATATTTTATTTTTTTATTTAACTGGGACTTAGCTATAGTCTTTATTATGGGCTTCAGTTTTTATGGTGTTATAATCTATATGTTATATACTCCTTCTGTCCCATTTTAAATGTCCGCTTTAACTAAATAATAAGAAGATTTAACTACTTATTTAATGTACCCTTATTAAATATAGAGATAATAAATGAATTTACATTTTTAAGTAGGAAATAATAAAGAGAATATATAGGACTATATTTTTGATAATGTAAAAAGTAAGAGAATATATTTGCAGTTAAATTTTAAATTATTAAAAGAAGATTTTTGGAACTTTTAAGTTAAATATTGTCTAAAGAATTTGTACATATAAATTTAGTGAATATACTCACTAAAAATATATGTAATTCTATAGTTTACTAATCACTTAGTGAATATATGTGATTCCAGTTCTCAACTATCATTATTGGGTTCATCTTATAGCTCCCAAGGACACACACTATCTGTATATATAACCACTTAATTTGAAAAGAAAAATTATGCCAAAATAAAATAGTCGCTCCCTAATTTACTAATTATGGAAATTCATGAGTATGCTTACAATCATATATTCACTTCTACACAATGCATACATGAGTTTTACAGGTTAAAATACATATGATCGTATAATTAGGAAAAATTCACGGGTTAGACAAATGCGATATTATATTTTGTTAGAATTCACGGGTTAAGTACTCTCCATCGGGATTCACGGGTTAAAATATGTGATATTATATTTTACTAGAATTCACGGGTTAAATGCATTCCAATAAATGACACGGAATATTTACAATGGGTTTAAACAACACATGAAAGTATAACTCTCAAGAACTCACGATTAATCAATGTCTTTACTGGCTAATATTTATACTTAGAAAAAAAAACTGAACATATTAACCACACATAATTCATGGATAATCATTTACTGTCTCCATATATGATTAACTCAAGTGTATCCCAAATTATGGATATACATAGGTTCACTCATTCTTTTATTAATAAATGGTTTATTCATGAAATTAATTGCAAAACCATGGTTTTTTTTTTCTTCTAATTTTTTTTTTAAAAATAAACTTGCTTGAAAATACAAACTAGAACTTAACAGGCGAAGAGTTATTCCAAACACCTCTCAGTTCTCTCTTACTAGCACCCTTGGCTAAAATGTCAGCCACTCCGTTTGCTTCTCTATACTTGTGCCTAATAACAAAACACTCAAACTAAATCTTCATTTTCAAAATATCCCCAACAATAGCCTTCAAATACCACACAGGTGTGGCTTCTTCATGGCAAAGTGTAATTGCATTAGTTGAATCAGTTTTCATAAATGGAACAAGGTAAACAAACCCGTGCGTAGCACGGGTGATAAACTAGTTTATACATGAATTGAAAAAATTTGTGGAGAAATTTTACCTTTACGAGATGAATCTACGAGGAAAAGTTTGGTTTTCAAAGAAAACTAGAAGAACTAATTCAAGATTTTTTTTTATGGAGAGACCCATACGTTACTATCTAATTAACTCTCTGTAAATTAAATTTTGGAACTAGATAGCTAACAACTTAAATCTGGTGACCCACCAGTATATTATCTTTACCGATCTTCATTTTAGCTTATCTTTAGTTTATGTTGTCCAGTGGACTTCTTGAAAACTAAAAGGACCTAGTTTAACACAAAAAAACCTATAATTAAATTTAATTTAATTAAATGTGTATATGCCTGTATATTCAACTGGAAGCTTAATCTCCCACCGTTGAATTATGATGAACCGCTATAGTACCGATAACAATCAATATTATCGATAATTAAACTAAACATCATCCATGGATCGAAAATTTAAAATCATGTTTATGAAACTGTAGCACGCTATTTTATTCATAGTATATACTTTGGGAAAGACCTTGATTACGAGAGGCTAAAAACATCGTTCTCAACCCAACCATTATTCTTTCTGATTACTAAATGACCAATAAGTCTTACTTATTCGTTCACACCCTTAATTAAATACTTTTAGTAAAGTATTTGACTAATTAACTCTCACTTTGGGTTCTTAAACTTTTCTCCGCAGGATTGGGATGAGATTTTATATGAGTATTGTAAAAAAAAAAAAAAACCCTCGAGTCAATCCAACACAATTAAACTCCCATGCCTAAGAAATAACCCAAACTTTGCAATTACTACACGCCAGTACAACACCACTTTCAACTCAGACCCTAAGTTTCTCTTGACTTTCAAAGCACTGTTGAGTTATCTATACTACTACTACTACACCCATATTTATTCCTGCAACAACATCTACCATTAGAATAATCTTTCGAGCACTTAATATCTCTCTTCACCCTATAGCTCCCATTAATTCTCTCTGCAAACAAAACCAAGAGAGAAGAGAAAAAGAATCCTCTCTATAGAGAATAGAGAGAAATTTAAAAATAATCAAAACAGCCCATCCTTTTAAAAGCTTTTAATCTTTTATGCACTCCGCACAGTTCACATCTCCCTCTCTGTCTCTATGTAGTGAATCTATTTTTCTTTGATGATTATGATGATAGGATTCTAATAAAACACAAGCATGAGTTGTTTTCAATGGATATCAAACTTGGCATGCAGGGAAATTAGCCTGTACTATGAGTAATGGGCTAAAGTGTTCATGGTTTTAATGCTAAAGTGTAAGGAATTCAATTCTCCATCATATGCATGTTTATGCACTTTTCTTTTTTATTTCTATACCATCAATATATGTTGTTCATCATCATTCATCATATTCTCTCCTCTTCTCAGATGAGATCTTTGTTGCACCATAGTGGGTTTTCTTTATAATTTATAATTTATAATTTATATTTTTCGGTCTAATTTCTTTGGGAGATGGGAATTATTGTTTTACTAATATATTCAATTGAACTGAACAAACATGTACAGGGGTAGGTGAGAAAGCTAGCTATAAGAAGAGAGAAGAAGTGTTCTGTCTGCTACCTTGAGGTTTCAGAGACAAACCCTATAAGTTGTTCTTCATCTGATTATTGGCTACTAGCTTGCTGCTGCTAACTAAAACAATCTAAAGCAAATCATACATTTTGTTTGGTTCACTCTTCCCCTTCACTCAAATCTATAAATTAAACCTTCTTTAAATATTACATCAGTCTCTGTTATGGCATCATCTAACAGACACTGGCCTAGCATGTTCAAATCAAAGCCTTGTAATTCTCACCCTCAGTGGCAACATGAAATCAATCCACCATCTCTTATGTCATCCTGCCAGAGACCATACACTCCATCAGGTAGAATTCGTTTATAACTTATATTTTGCCTACTTTCGCGTGATATTTTATGTTCTCTTTATGTTATATATTCATAAGTTACCTTGCATATTTAAAACCCTAGTTGACTAGGAATCAAGTCTGAAAGGAAGTAGTCTTTTTCTTTAGATTAGATTTTATTCCCTCTTTTACTTCAGTATACATGTTTATGTTTGTATGATAGAGGAAACCCTAGTTAAGAGTTTTGAGGCTTGAGCTCTAAGGGAATCCTAATACCCAGTTTTTATGTTTTTATGTTTACTAATACCCAGTTTGGTTTTGTAGTTCCTGCAGGAAATGAAGAGAGAACTCTAGAGCCAAAGCCTCGTTGGAATCCTAAACCGGAGCAAATACGCATACTTGAAGCTATATTCAACGCTGGAATGGTTAATCCACCAAGAGAAGAAATCAGAAGAATCAGAGCCCAATTACAAGAGTATGGCCAAGTTGGTGATGCAAATGTGTTTTACTGGTTCCAAAACAGAAAATCCAGAAGCAAACACAAACAAAGACACAGTACAAAATCATCGTCAACTAATAATGTTTATCATCAATCATTACCTAAAACCCTAACTGCGCCTTCTTCTTCGTCGTCCTCTTCTTCAGAGAAAGCTTCACCGAAGAAAATCAACAACAACAAGAATAATTACGCGGCGATGGGTGCTACAGGTGTTAATTTGATCGATGCTTTGAATTCTCCAACAGCTTCTGTTAATCAAACGTATTTTCAAACTACTCAAGGAGAATTAATATCGTCATCATCTCCTGATCCGTTCTTTTTCTCCACACCAATACCGGTGCAACAGTCCGGAATTAGTAATACTGGTTTTACTCGAGGGTTTTGCTTTTCGGAATTATCAAATGTTATTCAATATCCTAATCATGTTAATCATCATCAAGGAAATGGGCATTGCTCTAGTCTTTTACTTGGTGAACTGTTGAATCATGGATCAACTCTAAAGATAGACGAAGCAGCTGACAAACTCAAGGATTGGCAAAAGTTGAGCTACACTACTAATAGTACCATTACTTCAACTGGTACTATTCCTTCCACCGTTATTGACACCATACCGTCTTCTACAATTACATCAACTGATTCTACGTTGATCCATGAAACACAAGGTATCTACTGGTCAAGTATATGCTTCTACTTTTTCACTTATTCGCATCTACATTTTTCTGGTCATCATTATTTTTCCATAAAGCTTTTGAGCCTTCTCGGTTTGCTGTAGTTGGGCAGCCATCATTTTGGATGAGGATCTATTAAAATGTGAATTAATATCTTTGAAAATACTTATGCTTGATTACTCTTTTTTGATAAGGTCTGTTATATGGATATATATACATACAATATAGTTCGATAGTATAATTCTCTGGTTACGATTAATTTAAGGAAACGTTACATTTGAAAAGCAATAGTTATTATCCGGTATAGTCGACATTGTACGTGTGTTGCTACGAATACATGCATGGCTGCAATTTTTGACTAGATAGCAATTTCATAAAAGTTTCAATTGGAGTGTATAGAACGTAATCACATTGAAACTGATTCCTCTTTTTTTTCTTTTCTTACGTGTGAATTATGTCTAGGGCATGGAGGAGGAGTTGGCGAATCAGGTGATATAAATCCGTGTATTGTGGCGAAATCGACGGTATTCATAAATGGCTTAGAGTTCGAGGTGCCTATGGGCCCACTCAATGTTAGACAAGCATTTGGTTATGACGACGCTGTGCTAATCCACTCCTCGGGTCAGACTGTTATCACTGATGAATGGGGTTTCGCCCTTCAATCTCTTCAACCCGGCGCTTCCTATTATCTGGTGCGCATTCCTTCATGAATAACAGCTCATATGAAAACCGAGCACGATAAACATAAGGTTTTTACTTCTATGACCTAGCTAGTTTCTCATTATTACTCACTACACTAGAGATTTGGCATCTGCATTTCACTCTTTTAAACAAAAAAAGTGAGGCGGGTTTTTTGGAACATGAGGTCTTGAAGACGTATAGTAGCATTGAAAGTTAAATTAAAAATCATGGTTAAATTAGTTAACTTTTTGTTTTCCATTTGGTAAATTTGATTGGCCTTAGATACAGTATATTACAAGTGGTTCGCATTCGATCCACTGTTGTTCGTATAATGGCAAAGTTAAAACAAAGTTTTATAATGATTGTTTTTCTTCTCATTTTGATTGGATTTAATTTGGGAATAATTACAGATGTAAAAGAACTACTAGATCGCCCGAGGTGACAGATGAGATTGAAAAGAAGGGTGTATCGACCTGTAACAGTTACACGCACGTTTGGGTTGATCGTGATGACGCTGGTGTAG
Organism: Papaver nudicaule; assembly: GCA_023529015.1. NCBI lineage: Eukaryota > Viridiplantae > Streptophyta > Magnoliopsida > Ranunculales > Papaveraceae > Papaver > Papaver nudicaule. Next base: position 2,500 of record JAJJMA010020885.1, on the reverse strand, counting down.
TTTTTTCTTTTGCCTTTTATGTCGTGTTTCTCAACTATGATTAGTTCTTGTTTATTTCATTAAGGTTTACAAGTTTTTTCTTTTGCCTTTTATGTCGTGTTTCTTAACTATGATTAGTTCTTGTTTTCATTAAGGTTTACAAGGAAGTGTCTGTTATTAAGGATATTTTTTTTTTTTTTTGATCGGAAGAGAAGAATTTTATTAGTAAGAAAGAATATACAGTGCATACTCTACCAGAAGTAGAGCTAATAAGATACAATTGAAATTTTACATGAAGATCTCTTCCCAATGGCTAAGCACAGAACTAACAAAGTTGATGTGAACCTTATGACCTGCAGTAACAACCCAGCTTAGCACAAGTGATTTAGCCTCAATACACAGGTCTTCGTCAGTCTTAAAATAGTACTTATCTTTGAAAGTACGATTGTTTCTTCTTGCCATAGGACATTGATAACAACAGCAGGTATTAGACCCCATATGTAGTCTCCTGATTGCGAGAAGTCTGTATGGTGCCATGTGTGAGCCAACGTCTTGATAGTTGCCGGGATAGCCCATGCCCAATGGTTGCCAGGAATAATAGCAGACCAGATTTTGTGTGCGATCTTACAATGGAGAAAAAGATGATCCTGTGTTTCATTTTCGTTCCCACAGAGCACACAAGGATTATTAACGTGCATACCTTTATGTTGCAGCATATCTATGGTGTTAAGTCTGTCATGAATTGAACACCACATAAGAAAAGATACGTTAGGTGGAACTGCCGGTTTCTTCCAAATAAAGTGGTGTGGGAAATTGTCTTCTCCGTCAGCAGCAATAAGATGTGAGTACAACGACTTTACTGTGAATGTTCCTGAAGAATCGAGATCCCATCTACGCGTATCAGTCATACGGTCTAAAACAGGTGGGTTGTCACCAATACGAAGGAGCAATGCAGCTAGTTCATTAACTTCTCTACCAGTTAAGATTCCCCTGAAATCAAATTTCCAGTTACTTTCAGCTGAGATCATTTGTGCCACTTTTATGTTCTTGTTTCTGACAACCTTATACAGACTTGGATATTCAGAGGAGAGAGCTATGTGGTTGTTCCAACAATCGTTCCAAAACGAAATTTGTGTCCCGGAATGAATATTGAGGCGTGAATTCTTACTAATTAACTCAGCGTTGTCTGCAATTGCTCTCCAGCACGAAACACCGTAGGGTTGAGTTATACTTTCAGGAGTCCACCATGAAAAATCACTGCCATACTTGTCCATGATAATGATACACCATAATTTGTTCTTTTCAATACCATACCTCCAACACCATTTGGCTAGCATTGCTTGATCCATTGCCCTGAGGTTACACACACCCAAACCTCCTTTCTCTTTAGGAGCCAAGACAAGTTCTCACTTCACCAAATGAGAAGTATTTGAACAAGAACCTGATTCCCATAAAAACTTTCGCATTTTCTTAAGGATATCTGGAAGCATTATTTAATTAGTAAGATTGCATCGGCAAGGAACTAATGTTACTTGTGTATACCAAATTCCTAGTACCACACCCCAATATATAAATCAAAGGAAAATCATACATAAAACAAAGATAAATGAACAAGACTACACAAACTTATGGAAATATCTTAACATCAAGCTTTATTGATTATGTGAAACTTCTTTTACCTTACAACTTATTAATGGACAATGAAGAAAACTCTAATTTGATCTCCTATGGAGTCTAAAGCCCTTTCTGATCTCAACGAGTCTAAGTTCTCCTGTGAGTTTTCACTTGAGTTCTAACTCACAGTGGGTGTCTTATTTATAGACATTTCCCAGCTGTTCATGATACAATGTTACATGGAGTATTATAAGAAAACTACATCTGTTCCTCCCGAGATGATACTGTCCGATAATCCTGGCTCCTCCCGAGAGTTCCTCGTCCGATCTCCTTCTGGCTTGTCTTGATAAGTCTCTTATGTCCGAGGTTCGGGTCGGAGACTATATCTCTCTCTCTCTCTTCTATGATTATTTTCAGTTTTCTAGCCTTCTTTCATGGTCAACAACTGTCACCTAACTCCTGACAAGACATTAATGCACTATCTTGTCTTTCAAACTGAGCTGTTAGATACCTACAATAACTTTCCACCCATCTTAATCTTCACATGGTAGATGATCTCGATTCAGACGTCTTCAACTTTATCAATTCTTCTATTATGTTTCTCATCTCTCTTTTTAATCTTATCTCCTATGGCTTAGATGTCTTCCACGTGGCTAGCTGATATTTTACCTTCACACTTTGCTCATTTTCTTGCGTTCTTTCACTGAAGGGCAAAATCGGAAGAAAATCTCGAATTACATTTAATTGTACTGGAATAAATTCTCACACAAATCACGATTGTTGATGATGATGATGTAAACATGATAAACACGAAAATAAAGAAGACACAGATCTTATGTGGTTCGACATTGTTGTGCCTATACATCCACGGGTGAATCCCCTTGGGGAGCGATATTTGATATACAAT
>JAJJMA010020858.1:39020-49458 GCA_023529015.1 Papaver nudicaule | reverse complement strand
AGTGTTTTTAGTGAACTAAGCTCCTCATTGGAGCATCCTTCGATTATAGTGATTATTCGTCATGTTTAAGACAAAACCTTGACGATTCTAGGTTAATTTGAAGTCTATGTTTCATCGATTCAATGAAATTTTTAGTTTTTTTTTTTTAAATCTTAGACAAATTGGATATCTAGTAGTGATTAAATAGTTAGTAGGGATGAAGAACTATGGATTATGAATGTTTGTTTTGAATGTGAAGGATGATAGTGATTATGGATGACCGAAACTTGATGAGGATCATCATGATTTTTGATAATGGAGATAGAGTCTTGATGAAGATGATGGTGATGAATTAATCATATCATTAATTTTTGCTAATCAAATTGAGTTAACATCTAATCATATCATTAATCTTTAGTAAACAAAGGTTGTTTTGTATTTAAAAAAATATATGTCATATGGGATGACCTTTTTACTTCATTGTAACCCTATTTTGGATAGTGCTCGCCCCTATTAAAAAAGAGCTCGCCCCTAAATTAGCCAGGTTAATATAACCTTTAAAACTTTTATAAAAATAAAGTGAGAAAAAGAGCGGCTAGTGTATATGTTAGCTGGAAACTCAAGGTGGAATTGAGTACCGACAGCCAAAGTATCGACCTTGATCAAAAAGAGAAAAAAAAAAATCCAAATCCCGCGAATGACAAGGAAAATTAAAGTCACACGAAAACAATACCAGGCAGATGTGTTTGCAAATTGCATACAAAATAATACTCCTAATAACCATCTTGATCTGAAAAATGTAATTTTCTTCTATGTGCGAGTATCAGATATATCACGAACGGCATGTCAGACAGCATGAAAATTGCGAACACTGGACCATCTGTATATAAAGTATTTCCCTGTTGAATATTTTGGAGCTTTCACACTGCATTTGAGATGCTCTTAAACCATAATGTAAAAATAGTGTACAAAAGATAGATCTTGGTGTAAACTGCAATCATTTTCGTGGTCAATGCCCTACACGCCTACATGGAAATGGAAGTTGCCCTTAATTTTTGGGAAATAAACTATTATTGCATTAGGTAGTACTTTTCTATTCCATTAGGTTCTTGTTGTTTGTTAATTGTAAGTGGATTACTTGTTTTAGGTTTCGTTAATTAAGTGGAAGTATTATACTTTTCAATCTCTTTCGATCGTTCAGCCTTTCTGCCTTTTTTGCGTTGTCAACTTCTCACAAAAGAGATGGGTAGTGGTTACTCTTTTTAAAACCCTCAATTTGTTGATTTCGGACCACTTACCCATAGCGTCTACAAAGAGCCAATCACTGGAACTTCGAGGCGTCGATTTTAGACATTTTCCACCCTTCATTTAGTATCTCTTATAAGTAAACTAATGGGTTTGGGGACAGCGGGAAATAAACAAAGGGCAAATGATTAGTTTTGAGTTGAATAGTTTTGAGTAGTCGACTGTGAAAAGAATGATAAAAGATTAAAAAGAAAAAGAAAACAAAAGTTGTTAAATTCGTAAGTAGCAATTTGGTGTACGGAGAGAAGTTTTATTTTTATTTTCTTTAAATTCAAAAAGATATATTGAAATGAAGGAAAAATATGTACAGAGTATTTACATTTTTGGTTCATAAGAACCCACAACAAAGAAAACAACAGCTAACTGATGTCTTATTTCGAGGGTTCTTAGTACTATATCGTTTAGTAGGTATTTTCTTCTTCTTTTTAGGCTTGTTTGGTTCACCTGCAGCAGTTACAGTGTCCTACATGACATTTTGGTTTTTCAAAGTCACTCAATGACTACTGACAATCTTATGATGTTCTGGCTAGATGATGACGGAGTTTGGTTTCATCAGTACGGGGTTATTCCTTTCTGCCTTAAAGGAAGCTACAAATGTTCTTTAGTCTGTATTTCAATTATGTCTGGTCATTTCTTTAAATGGCTGGTTGCCATCATCCTCGTGAGCTTGGCAACATTACAGTGGTATAGTTTCCTGGTCATCTGGCTCTCTATCTCATGGATTCGATCTGGTCTATCTTACATGACTTCCTCTTTGACACTTGTAACTACTAGGAGCATTCGATGCTTTATGTTAGTTGGTTTTGATGCAGTTAGGTTTGTTTATGGATGTATCATACCAATTGTTGTACTAAACTATGTAATGCTTCTCAGTTAATATATGATGTTCTTTCTTTCAAAAAAAAAAAAAAAAAAAAAGCTAATTGATGTCCTCCCAATGAAACAAAATCTGGTTAGTTGAATAACCTTTAAAACATCTAAAGAAGAACACCACAAACAAAGAGTGAGCTTAACTGCAACAATTAGATTGTCTGCAGTCATTGGCTTGCCTCCATACACCCTACAATTCCTATCCTTCCACAGCTCCCATATGATGGCATAAGGTAATAATTCTGCAACTTGTCGCTGCTTAAAATGTAATCTGCTGAATCTCCAACCACATAACATATCACCTGCGTCCGAAGGCATAATCGAGTTGAGTTTTAAGGAATTCAAAAGAAACTCCAAACTGAACTTACATGAATACAGTGGAGGAAAATATGGCCTCCTGTTTCGATACTTTTGTTGCAGATGACACAAAGATCAGACGCCACTAGTACTCCATGATGATTGAGCATGCTCTTGTAGGTATTGAATTGTGTAAAATAGCCCAAATCAAGAAAGAAACTTTATGTGGAATTAGCTTATCACTAACAAGGAGTTGAAGTCGCATATGTCACCATCTTCAGTCGCCAATAAGTTGTAGAGATTCTTCGCAGAGAAGTCATGAGCAAATAAATCATTCTCAACCTTCAAATCTGTACAGTTGCGTAGATCATGCTTCAACTCTAATAAGTATATGCTCTCAGCAGCGTTCAACCGTCTCCTGAATGTAGAATTCCACCTCCCGTCAGTTTGCATATTAGTTATAGATACCAATTTTGTATTGCAAACCTTGTACAATCGAGCATACTTCATTGAGAAAGCCTTATTACCCTTCCATATACGTCTTCACAGAACCTTATGAGCTGACCATTAATTATCTCAAGAGTGACTGCGCTCCTGAAATCTGTAGTTTCCTTCATGATCTCCAACCACATGCTCCTTCCAATGGCTTCCTTAGAAATCAGTGGAATTATAAACTTGTTTTATGAGTTCATCTTCTCTTGAATATTTATTCTCCACAATGCCTGTGGCTCTTTAAAGTATCTCTAATGCCATTTTGCAAGCAAGGACCTATTGACTAGTCGCAAATTCCGAATTCCTAGACCTCCATTCTTCTTTGGCTTACATATTTTATGCCAAGCCACCCAAGTAATTTTCTTATATTCTTCACCCCAAGGAAACTTCCTCATAATAGTCCTAAGCTTCTTCTCTACTTCATAAGGCAAGTAAAGCAAAGAGAGGTACTAAATAGGTAAACTACTCAAAGAAATTTTAATCAAGTGACTCTACCTGCTTTGTTTATGAACTTCATATTCCATAAAGCTAATTTGGGATGCATTCTCTCCACCACGACATCCCATATGGCTTCATTTCTCTTAGTAGCCCCAATTGGCATACCTAAATACGGAGAGAAGTTCGACAGCAAAAGTATGAATATTGTGCAAATTTAGATAGTTCGAATTCGATCTAATCTTTGGTCAGCGGTTAGGTGTTCAATGATAATATGGAACGGTATACGTACGTATGTAATTCGTTTTAAAGATTTGAATTTGACCTCCAAATATGACATTCATATATAAATGAAGAGCATAGTATAGCCTTTAACTTAGTTTGTATATGTGTAGTATATGATATTCTACCAACAAAAATCGTGTTGCAGATTGGACCAGTACTACGACTAGCAAGCATGTGGTGATCGGATTGATTCCCATTAGAATCAATTTTTGAAATAAACTAGCTTTGTGTTTGTGCTACGTACCGGTATGATTTTCTTATCCTAACAAATCTCTAGTGCCACAATCCACCACCACCACCATCACTAACACCACTACCACTACTACCACCGACACCGAAACCACCATCACATCACAATCCACCAACATCAGTTCCACCACCCACCACTACTACCACCACCACAAATACCACCGCATTGACCACCATCACCATACACCATCGCCACCGCCGCCACCATGCATGCTGAATTTCTTTGTACTTAGATTTGTTACCATGACTTATGCGTGTTTTGGTTAGTTTTTATCAAATAAGGATTGCGTACAAATTATTGTTTGATTGTTACTGATTAATATGTGTTGATTATGGCAGAAGTTTTTTTTTTAATTAATTAAATTTAACACATATAACTGATTTATGAAAAACCAATGGAAGAGAAATCTTTACCCAGGCAACAATTAAATCCAAATTAGGTTTATGTGGAGTTTATTAATTTTTGAAATTGGCCAAACCAAAGGAATAAATATCCGGTTGTTTAAACATCCGACATGATCAATCACTTTCAATTGATTGTGATGAACATCCACCATGGTTTTCCTAGCTGTAGATGGTGGATTTTAGAGTATGGGTAAAAGTGTAAACCAACATAATGGACTTAGAACAAGCCCATAATAAGTGGTAATATTTTGCACCACCCAACAAAACATGATAACGCATAACACGACAAGAAGAGCAGGACTGCTGCAGCGACCCTGGTTGGACGAGGGATTCTCTGCTAGCACCATCTTATGGTCATACGCCACCCTTTTTATCTTGGTCGTCACACAGCCAAATCACTCAGGAAATGGTGCTTACCACCCTAGGCCACTAGGCCAAACGCAATATGGGATGGCGCTGGCCATCCCTAGGCCACTAGGCCAGAACACATTGGGATGGCGCTGGTCATCCCTAGGCCACTAGGCCAAATGCGACATGGGATGGTGATGGCCATCCCTAGGCCACTAGGCCAAATGCGACAAGGGATGGCGATGGCCATCCCCTGGGCCACTAGGCCAAACGCGAATGGGATGGCGCTGGCCATCCTTAGGCCACTAGGCCAGAACACATTGGGATGGCGCTGGCCATCCCTAGGCCACTAGGCCATAACGCAATATGGGATGGCGCTGGCCATCCCTAGGCCAGAATATGCTGCGATGGCGCTGGCCATCCCTAGGCCACTAAGCCAAATGCATATGGGATGGCGTTGTTCATCCCTAGGCCACTAAGCCAAACGCAATATGGGATGGCGCTGGCCATCCCCTAGGCCACTAGGCCAAGTGCAATATGGATGGCGCTGGCCATCCCTAAGCTACTAGGCCAAATCACGTATGGGATGGCGCTGGCCATCCCTATGCCACTAGGCCAAAGTACGCTGGGATGGCGCTGATCATCCCCTTAGGCCACTTTGTTAGAGCATGGCTCGGTCAACCTCACTAAGTGTTGGTATGTCAAGCTTAGTTGTCAACTTTAGTGATCAAAACTCGACCCCTAAACAACACACAATTAGATCAAGTCATGTGAGAGTTAGCTTTAGGTTGTGGAAGATTTTGGTAGGATTTAGAATCACTGGTTGAGGAGTTGAAGAAAGACTGAAGATCAAACGAACACATCCGGCTTCATCATTCAACATGTTAGTGAATCTAAATAACGCGATTCCATTATCTTTTACACTTGTGCTACAAAAGACATAAACATAACTCTCAGCTTAAGCTTTACGTTATGACTTGATCACTTGTGATCACTGTGTCTTATGATAACTCAGCTTTACCACTTGTGGTATTAGTGTTCTAGTTGTGATGTTCCAATATTGCTTAGAGCTTTCTTTTCTTATTCGTCTCTAAGTTAATATAAAGGTTTTTCCTAAAACCTTTTCGAGTTGAATATAGCAATGTGATGTTATCTCGGTAGTACTACGAGATTTGATCCATCACAGTATTGTGTCTCTTCTTACCTAGTCTGGCTCTGTCGAATTGATTGCATATATTTATATGAGCCAATGTAAGAGAGATTTTGACTCACACTTATGTTGTGTAGACTCGAAATACTGCTATTCTGAGATTCGAATACGACGTCATGGTTTGGCTCTGAACTCTGAAGTTCTGAATCATTCATTTGATTCTGTATATGAACATCTTGTATGCCATATCTCACTTCTGGATTCCGAAACAATATTTGTGTATCTCAACTTATGAATTTTTAATGTTCGAAACCTCAATGTCCGAAACCATATTTGGGACGACAAGGTTGCTCTTTCGGGATTTTAGGTTTTGAAACCTTGATCGATATCTCGAGGTGTTTATTGCCTAAGTAAACTTAATAACCTCGCTCTTTGTGTGAAAAGACTTCGGTGAAATATATGTTAGTTACCAAGGATATCATCTAGCGATTTGACCTGCCACTATTTGGTTGTTGTCTATAAGGTTGTAATCGTCCGATTGGAGGTCTGGTAGCGATAGTCCTCACGACGGGCTGTAAGGCAACTCTTGCGTAAGACAGTAACGAGCGTCTGTTTACGTAGGGGAGTACATCTGCGTGACCACCTTGCTGTGGTTGGAGGCGTAGGAATACTGAGGGGAAATCTTTGTGACTAATAGTCGTATTAGGGTCATATTGTCTGCACCATCTAGTCCGAAGTCTGAGAGTAGGTGTGTTGGCGTCTTAATTCTTAAGAGTATTCAAAACTGGACTAGGTCCCGGGGTTTTTCAACGAGTTTGTAGTTTCCTCGTTAACAAAATCTTGTGTGTACTTTACTTTGCTTCCGCATTATATTTGAGTCATCTTACATAATTAAAGTATCGTACTTGGTTGGTTGACATTGTCTTTCGGATTCTTGTATTGACTCCCTTGTGTGAATCAATCAGATCTGAAGGAGATCTTGTTCTTGAGTTCTTGATTACAGGAACCGGTCAAGGTTTGAGTTATAGGTGGACTAAAATAAAAGATTGGTGGTGTACTCGGTACCCTCGTCTTTTCAATTGGTATCAGAGCAGGCAAACACCTTAAGATCTAACAATCTGTGTTTGGTTCGATCCAACCTATAAGAATAACCATGAATAAGAATAATGATTCTAGTTCAGTCAATGTACCTCCAAGATTTGACGGGACAAACTATCTCTGGTGGAAATCCGCTATGCGGTCCTTTCTTTTGTCTAGAGACTTTGAAACCTGAACGTTGGTTGTCAAAGGCTACTCCGGTCCTTTTAAAACTGGTTCTACGTCTGAATATAAAGAACTAGTTGATATAGAAGGCGATGAGCAGACAAAAGTTAAGAAAAATTCTGATGGAATGAATGCCATTATTCATGCGATTACCCCAGATCTCTATCATCACGTGTCTACGTGTGAAACCTCGAAAGAGGCTTGGGACATCTTGGAAACCGTATTTGAAGGGAATACCTCTGAAAAGGAAGCCCGACTGCAAACTCTTGCTTCTGATTGGGAAAATCTTCGTATGAGTGATGACGACACCTTCGAGGAATTCCACCTTAGACTATCTGAGATAGTGAATGCCTCATTTTCCTTGGGGAAAACTATTCCAGAGAAGGATATCGTGTGTAAGATACTCAGGTTTCTGCCATCCAGGTACGAAGCTAAAAAACATGCCATTCGAGGCTAATGGTGATCTCTCCCCATTATCTCGAAGTACTTTGGTAGGTAAATTGCGAATTTTTGACCATGAACATTTGTCTGAGAAAAACATAAATTCTCTCTTTAGTCTCAAAGCAAGCAATTGCTCTGAAAAGTCCATTGAAGAGTGTTTAGAAGATGATGATACTGAAACTAATGTTGAAGAACTTATCTCACTCTTCTCTCAACAATTCAAGCGACTTTGGAGACAAAATAGACGAAATTCCCCCAAACGTTCATGGAATAATCCTCGCAAGAGAAACATTCCTTCCAAAGAAAAAGAAGAAACTTGGGATGATAAATGACAATGTACCACAATGCTACAAATGTCAAGGTTTCGGTCATATCTCTCCTGAATGTCCAAACAAAGATCCAAATTGGAGAAGCAAGGCTTATGTTGCTACACTGGATTACGTCTCAGATACAGAATCAACCAAGGATCACTTCGCATCATTTGCTGAATACAAAATGGACATTGAAACTGGTAATGTAAATTCTTCCCATCACATTCTAGAAAGGTTGAATGCTCAGGAAATACTGTTAGAAGGATTCTCTCAGAGACTATGTGATTTAGAGAAAAATGTTCAAGTCATTACTTCAAAATATCATAAATTCTATGAATGTTTCTCAAAACAGCTAAATACTGTTGAACAAACTTTTGATTCATTGAAGCAAAAGGATAATGTTCTTGATGAAATAAGTAATGATATTCGAAAATGTCAAACTGACATTAGTAAAATGAAGAACACTCTCTCTCAAAATCATAGAAGGAATAATGACCACGTGCAAAGTTCTAACAAACCAAGCACCATGAAGAAGATCCCATCTTGTAATGATATTTGAACATAATAATTCGTCTCATCAACGAAATCACAAACCAAACCAAAGGTCAAATGTTCCTATACGCCACAAGAAGAAGGGAGATTCTCGGTATGTTCATTTTCCTAAATCTCAAAGAATATATCATTCCTCTAACATAAACTCGAGTATAAAACCCTCGAAGGAAATGGTTGAAATGGATAATCTCATAACTAGTTATAAAAGGGTTATTGTCAAAATGGATTCGGAAATTACCAAGATAAATTCGAATTCAAAAATTGGCAATGTCTTGCCCTTAATAGAATAACCCATATGATTATCACATGTGTCATATAAATATAGGGGATCATACTCATTTATTTTAAACCTTATTAATATTGGAAAGATATCTGATAATATTCCTGTAATATCTAGATGACACATTACTGTAAATAGGATTTTATTTTTGAAATAAATTAAAAATCTTAAAATATATTATACTCATTCAATTCCTAATATCTTTGAGGAAGTATATATTGACATCAATGTGTACTCGTGGAAAGATCATTCTTAGTTCATTTCTGGAACTATGTCTTCATCTGGTAGTGGTTCTCACAAGTCAAATGAAGCATGGACGATTTTGTTTCGCAACAAAAGAGTTCGGTTTGAATCAGATGATGACAATACTTGTGTAAGCAATGAGAAATCAGAAGATTCGAACAGTGATCTAACCCAATCCTCTGTAGAAGATTATTTAAGAATATCTTGATCAAAATGGAAATGGTATTGAATGAGGTAAGAACAACTGATAGGGATTGGAAAGATAGTGTCAAGATCATGAATGAAAACCTCATTTCCTTTGAAAGTAGGATAAGTGCTATTAAAAATGACCTGGAAGCCTATATGACTCAACCTATTGAAGAAGATGTTGTTCCCGATACTCCTAGATAGAAGATTTCGGAATTCACAGATGATCTCAAACTACCCTACGGTTCGAAATTATTATGAAATAAAATAAAAAGGTTATTAGTAGATTTTTATTCTTTGTTATTTTTCTGTTTTGAAAAACATTAAATAAAAATTATTTACTTGTGTCTGATTCGGAGTATGTGTGTATGTTGTAATTGTTCACGCAGTTTCGAATCAATTTTCTGAAAAATATAAAAATTATAAAATCAGAAAACCTAAAATAGTACGTGAGTTTCGAATGCAACATTGAGTTAATATTTCCGAATCTATTATGGATGTATGTTGCAGGTTATCAAGATAATTCTTTTATCTCCTATGGAACTGATCTTTATTGTTTTAATATCTTGATATCGTGGGCCTCCTTATGTTTGTGGTTGGTATGTTTGTACTAATGATTGTGTTGCAGGTATGAGTATAACTACGTAAAGAGGTGTAGATGGTGAAAAATGGAAGAGGGACAAAAATGTAAAGCGACTCTCTATTATGCCTTACTTAAAGGCAATTGCCTACTCAGGCACATCTTTGTAGCTCAGAATACAACCTATTCTACGAGCTGAATGTACTCTCTATGAGTTCTCTCTTATAAATCCCGGTGGAGCGGATGATATCATGGTGCAGTACCGATAACCCCACCAACACGTAAACCCATTAATTTGCTTCATGTCGACATCGCCTCGAATTCCTCGACATCAGAACTAAATTGCTCACTGGTGCTATGGTGGAGAATTGATAGAGACGCACCTCCTCAATATTTAAAGACCTCAAGCCCTCGCATAATCTCGGTCAAGATAGATATGTACCCTATCGGGTTTCCTCTTTAAATGACGACTCAGCACCTTAGTCGTAAGGAAAACCTCAGAAACATAGCAACCCTAAGCCTTTCCAGAGCTCTATGAGAAATATACAACAGCCTAAACACACTTAGGCAGGCCACAATCTAAACACATAATGGCCTAATGAACCATGGATAAGCATGCCATGACCTAAAATACGCCATAAGCCCAAGTGCACAAATATACCATAGTCGCAGAAAGCGTAGCCTAAAGACACCACAAGAGATTGGCCAAGGCCGTGGCAACACAGCCATGGCGCCACACATCTTCTGGCCTTGGCCAATGGCCAAGG
>JAJJMA010020858.1:10409-20457 GCA_023529015.1 Papaver nudicaule | reverse complement strand
AGTAAGCTTGTGTGGAGGCCGTGCTTTGTCTATAAGGTTGTAGCCGAAGATAAACAAAATCATTAACTTCAAAGTGACGTTCTGTACGATTTGAATCAGCATAATTCTTCATTCTAGTCTGAGCATCCTGTAAGTGCGACTTAAGAATCTTCAAAGTATGGTCCCTTGCTCGTAGATTGAAATCAACAGCATGCACAACTGTGGAACCTGACAAGTAAGATATAATGGTGGGTGGTGGTCGACTGTAAACAGCTTGATAAGGAGTCATCTGTATAGCAGAATGAAAACTTGTATTATACCACCATTCAGCCCATGGTAGCCACTTCGACCAATCACTTGGCTTTGTACCAGCAAAACACCTCAAATAACATTCTAATGTACAGTTAGTAACCTCTGTCTATCCATCAGATTGAGGGTGATATGTCGTGCTACGGCATAATTTTGTGTTTTGCAGAGTAAAATATGCTTCCCAAAAATTGCTGATAAATATCGGATCACGATCACTAACAATACTCCTTGGCATGCCATGAAGACGTACCACTTCTCGTACAAAAACTTCAGCTACAGAACTGGCAGTATACGGATGTGTGAGTGGTATAAAATGTGCATATTTGGATAGGCGATCTACTACCACAAGAATCGAGTTCTTTCGATGAGAAGTTGGAAATCCATCAATTAAATCCATCGAAATATCTAACCATATGTCAGCAGGAATAAGAAGAGGATTCAAGAGACCCGGTGGAGAAACAGACTCAGACTTATTGCGTTGACAAACATCACAATGAGCAATAAAATCCATTACTGACTTCTTCATACCTTTCCAGTAAAATTTTTGTTGCAAACGCTTGTACGTTCGTAAATACCCCGAGTGACCACCAATAGGATTAGAATGGAACTCTTCAAGCAGTTTAGTGCACCATGCTGAAGTTGGTGGCACCACTATACGATTTTTATAACGCAACAGACCATCAGTATAAGAGAAATGTACCTTACAGCCGGCATCTTGACGTAATTGTTGAATGAGTGGTCCCAAATCTGCATCAGCATGACATTCTTGGCTAATGTCGTCAACACCAGAAAAAATAGGTGTAGAAATATGAAAATGTGAACCATGGCATCTTGATAAGGCATCAGCTGCAACGTTCTCCTTTCCACGACGGAAAATAATCTCATAATCATATCCTAACAATTTTGACAGCCATTTCTGTTGTTCCATAGCAGACAATTCTGGTCCAAAAAGTATTTGAGGTTGCGATGATCAGTATAAATCTTAAAATGTCTGCCAAGCAAATACGGGCGCCATTTCTGGACTGCAGCAACAACAACTAACATCTCTTTGTCATAAATAGAGAGATTCAGATTCTTTCCAGAAAGAGACTTACTAAAAAATGCAATTGGTCTTTGTAATTGCATTAAAACAACCCCAATGCCATTACCAGAGGCATCACATTCTAAAGCAAATTCTCTTATAAAATCTGGAAGTGCCAGAACTGGAGTAGTAGTTAATGCTTGTTGTAATAACTTGAATGCAGTAGTGGCATTTTTGTTCCAAACAAATGCGTCTTTCTTCAACAATTGCGTTAAAGGGGCACTGATTTTGCCAAAATCTTTCACAAATTTGTTGTAGTATCCCGCCAAACCAAGAAATCCCCTCAATTCTCTAATTGTAGATGGTAGTGGCCAGGATAATATGCATTGGATTTTATCATTCTCGACCGAAACTCCTTCAGCAGAAATGACATGTCCCAGATAACCAACAGATGATTGTGCGAAAGTGCACTTTGAGTCTTTGACAAACAACTGATTAGTACGTAAGATTTCAAACACAATAGCTAAGTGTTCAATATGCTCAGTCATGCTTTTGCTATAGACTAATATGTCATCAAAGAAAACAAGGACAAACCTTCTCAAATGTGGCCAGAAGATGTGGTTCATCAAGCTTTGAAAAGTGGCAGGCGCATTCGATAATCCAAAAGGCATTACTAAGAATTCAAAATGACCATCATGTGTTCTAAACGCTGTTTTTGGAATATCTTGTTGATGAAGCCTGATTTGGTGATATCCAGAGCGTAAATCGAGCTTGGAAAACACAGTTGCACCATTTAATTCGTCTAACAATTCATCAACCATTGGAATGGGAAAACGATCCTTAATGGTCAATTTGTTTAGAGATCTGTAGTCCACACACATGCGCCAATAGCCATCTTTCTTTCGCACCATTAAAATGGGGGAAGAATAAGGACTGGAACTTGGGCGTATGAATCCAGCTTGTTAAAGTTCAGAGATAATCTTCTCAATCTCATCTTTTTGAAAATGTGGGTATCTGTATGGTCGGATATTGACAGGCGAAGAACCAGGTAACAATGGGATACGATGATCATAAATACGGGCTGGAGGAAGAGCAGTTGGTGATTTGAAAATATCATCAAACTGTGAAAGTAATTGTTGCACAGCCGGAGAAGTAGTTCTAGTTGCATTCATGGAAGTATTTTATGCAGATAATTGAAGAAAAATTCCATAAGTTTCCTGATGTAATAAACGCCGCATCGGTTTTGCTTCTAACATCATTACAGATGATTGGTTGTTCCCTACTAACGAAATAACTGTGCCATTAATGCAAAACTGCATTGTCAGTTTCTCAAAATCCCATTTAATTGGTCCTAGCGCACGTAATCACTGAACTCCCAAGACTGCATCACGGCCACCAATATCAAGCAGATGAAAGTCAGTTGTAAACTTATACTGCTGGAGTTGGATGGGTACGTGAAGACAAGATCCCCTAGTGTTAAGTTTTCCCCCATCACCAACTGTCACACTAAGTGGAAGACTTTGTAGCTGAATCAAACAACCACACTGTTTAGCTATAGAAGGATTAATAAAGTTGTGTGTTGAACCAGAGTCGATGAGAAAAGTTAAAGGACGAGCTTTTGCAAAACCAGTAATGCGCATTGTATTGGGGAAAGTAGCTCCCATGAGTGAATGGAAAGAAATTTCAGGAGCTGCATCTAGTTGTGAAATATCATCACAACTTGCAGTTTGTTCAACAGTATTAACATCAACCTCGATATTGCAATAAGAAACAGAAGGATCCATCTCCAAAATTAGTATACTAGGCTTCAGACAAACATGGCCAGCTTTAAATACTTCGTCACAGTTGAAGCAAAGCCCTTTTTCTCTTCTATCTTTCATCTCTTCCCATGATAATTTCTTGTAACCAGGTGGTAAGGTTGTCTTCTTAGCTGGTGTAGTATTAATTGCAGACCTGATTGGAGGAGGACGATAAGGTTGTCTAGGAACAAACCTATTAGTTGCTGCATGAGCCTCCTCCTGATGATTAGCCTTAGTGAAAGCTTCGGTTAGAGTTTGTGGTGCAAGTAAGCGAACCACAGACCCAATATGGGGTTTCAGAGAACGAATAAAACAACTGACCAAGTAATCTTCAGGGAAATCAACAAAGTTTAGGAGATGCTCAAATTCAGTTATATGTTCATGAACATGACCTTTCTGATCGATTGTGCTAATTGCTAATCTAGCATCCACGAACTTTTCAGGAGCAAATCGATCACGAACTAGGTTGCAGAATTGAACCCATGTATTAACTTCTACCTTTGTTTTCTTCCATCTAAACCACTGATTAGCTTCACCCTTGAGATGTGCAGAAGCTACTATAATCTTGAGAGCATCAGTAGCATTGTAAACACTAAAATATTGATCGGCATTGAAAATCCAGCTGTCAGGATCTTCACCAGCAAAGTTAGGAAACTTCATATTAGGTCTGAGTTCAGCTCGTGGAGGTTGTGGAGGTGGTGGAGGTGGTGGATTAACGCCAGTATTTTGTGTTTGTAATTGAGGAATAATTTCCCTAAACACGGTACATAAGGATGTTTCCAATGAAGAGCTGAGAGATGTTGTAAGTTTTGTTGTAAGAGTTGTGCTTTCCTCATCGCGTTGTATCTTCCTAGCAGCTTGTTTTTGAAGCTCTTTATCTTCATCATGAAGATGCAGCTTGGTAAGAGTTTCTGTAAGCGTATCCAACTTGTCTGTGACTCCTGCGATACTGTCTTGAAGAGTTTTCAATTCTTCCGTGTAACCCATGGTTTAAAAGAAGAAAAAAAATTTGGTCGATTTTTTGAATTTTTGATCGAATTGGCTCTGATCCGCACTAGTGGAAAATGCCTGGTCAGAGACACCAGGTAAGTGTCGTTTAGAGCTCAACAACGATATTTACTAGTGTCGGACCAAGTGTCTCAATATCTCCGTCGCAGTTTGGTACGACACATGCATATGTCGCTGTTGACTAAGACATTTATAAGTGTCGTAGCCTAAGACAAATATAAATGTCGTTGTGCAAGTATTTTTAAATTAAGAAAAATAAAAATTGATTCAGCTAAATAGCTGAATCAAAATTAAAACCAACCCAAACCAGAATTAAAAAATACAAAAATTGAAACTAAATCATTTCAAAACCAGAACACACTATATTTAAAACTGGATTCAATTTATAATTAACACAAAATTATTCCAAGTTACAACACTATGATTATACTTGACCACAATTTTTTTACAAAACTTCACATGCTAGAAAACTTGAAAATACTAATGTAAGTCCATTTCTATCACTATACTTGTTCTCTATTTTTGAATGTCTTTGTTGCAAGTATGATGTTACATTCTTGAATCTTCATTGCTGCTCAACATATCCGAAGATTTGGTGTTTCTGCAAGAAAAAAAAATGACAAGGATATCAGATAAGAACCCATGTGCAACAAGCATTAAATAGATGTACATGTACATGTAATCAAAACGTGATGCAAAGCAAAGATAGTAATAAATGGAACATCAAGGATATAAATGATCTAAGTATACCTTTACATATGCAGCTCTGCAGCTCTGAAGAGATCTTGCGCTATCAGATAGCTCCTATGTTGTGTGTATGCAGAAATACCTACATTGATTATGGATAAATCAATAGAGTAGAACGAACATCAGCAAAAAAGAGAAAATTAAGACAATAGGACTGCAAATTACCCCGCAGATTAAACCGATAGCCTTTAACTACAAGTGCTGGCAATTATCAACCAAGTGCATAGAAAAACTAGTCTTTATTAATTGCAGAATGCAGCTATCAGGGAGGCGCTCGATTGACAGCAGATCTCTAAGAAAACCCATGATTGTACAAAGTTTCTGAAGCACAGTATTCAAAGCAGCAGCCACCCTAAAGTAAGGAAGCAGAGTTAAGTTAGATGACATCTCACTGGGATATGCATATTATTTTGCATCTGTAGGATGACAGTGAATGAGTTTACCATTCAGATGAGTTATGAAAAGAAATGAAGGCCAAAAGGTAAACATTTTCAAAATATACTATGTACCAAGATGCCTCCTATGTACTACTATACTATATATATTTATGCAACTGCAGTTCTCTCAGGAAAATACGTAACCCTTACGCATCTTAAGTGTGATAATACAAGTGGGAAAATGTGAAAGTTCAATAGGGTGATAAAACGTGGCTTCCATTACAGGCTCACACTTAAACCAAAAGATCCAATCAATCACAAAGTACCATCTATATTTATTTTTTTATGGTGAGCGTCATGGCTACAACATTTCAAATAAACTGGAACTGAAAAGCTTAGCAAACCTAAGAACGGTTTTTTCCACCATGAAAAACATATACTACGATAATATCAGGAAAGCAAACAGATGAAAAGAAAGCATTCCAGTACCAAAAGAAAGTAAAAATTCTTTAGTCTAGTATAAGAAAATTGAAACCAAGTCATCGCACATACCTTACTCTCAAATGATTTGGAAATTCTTTCTTGTTCGAGAGCCTCCTCAACCATCTGCACTGCTTCTCTAGCACTATCAATTTCAGCACGAGCAAAAGCCATTTCCTCACCGACAAGTTTCTTAGCATCTTCTGAAGCCTGAAATTATCATTTCATCCAGTAAACGAAAGCGATCAAATACAGATCAATCTAGTCTAAGAAAATAAATTAATAAATGAGCTGCAGAAACTATCGCATACAACCGTTTACTGTAACCTTTACAATAGGATAAGCACACAAACATAAATGAAGAAAGAATTATTTTGAGTTATATCGTGTTATCAAATTGAATTTTTTGCAAGCTTTTCAAGGTTAATACACCATTTCTTAATTTGTAATCTAACCTTTCTGAAGAGGCTAAGAATTAAGTAACAGAGTACTAGAAGATTGAACACCAGGTCACAAAACTAGAGCAGTATAAGTGCAAGTTATCACTTCATGCAAAAATCCAAGTACTTACTTGACATTTATTCTCTCTAGCTTATATACCCAGACAAACGGACATGAATCCATGTAAAATATTTCAACAGACATTTATATAAATCTTAATGTATACAAGCCACTAGGTATAATAAGAATAAGCATTCATAGTCAACGCACAACACATAAATATCTACTGGTCCAATATCAGATGAAAATACCATCTAGATACAATCATCCTGACAAACTCATCTAAAGAGTGATGATATATGAATCCCCTATTCTAACTTAGACAAGAGCTGAAACTAATAGTATAACTTTTCACAAATGAAAATAAGTCAAGATAAATGAGGCACACATGACGTTACTAGGGGAGAATCTTCGATGTAACAGAATATTAAGAATTCACAAAACCAATGTACTCACCATAGAGATAGCTTCATCACCATAGAAAGGAGGACTTCTTCCACTGTCTATTTCTATGACAGAGTTTAGTGATTGTATTAATTCTTGTGGTCTGATGCAAGCTCCTAAAACTGGTCTTGAATTTACATGGTGTAATAATAGGTTGGGTAATAAAAGAATTGTCAGTACTTTGGACAGAGCTTTTTACAATGATAAATGGATTGATCTACATGCAAGTTGGCAGTTTAGAGTTGGTACAAGGAGTGTATCTGATCATTCAGTACTATTTGGTTCTAATGCAGATATTCCAAAGCCTGCTAACACTCCCTTTAGAGCCTTAAAAGTTTGGATTGGCCATCCTGGTTTCTTGGAAATGGTTAAGGTTTCTTGGGATGGATATGTTGAGGGTAATGAAGCATTTCAATGTTTGTTTAAGTTCAAGAGACTGAAGGCAGATATTAAAAAATGGAATTGGTCTATGTTTGGAGATGTTAAAACTAAATTAGCGAAATCAGAGGAAAAAGTACTTCAAACAACTTTGGAATCTGATGCCAATCCTGGAGATGAAGTTTTACAAAAAAAACTTATTGCAGCAATCAAAGAACAAGAGTGTATTATCCAACAAAAGAAAGAAATATTGTAGCAGAATGCAAGAATTCAGTGGCTTAAAGATGGAGCAGCAAATACTAGATTTTTTCATACTTCTCTGAAAATCAAACAGGCACAAACAATAATTCAAGAGATTGAAAATGATAATGGAGAGTTAGTATCAGATCAAGTAAATATCTCTAGAGTTCTAGTGGATTATTCTCAGCCAGTTCAACTCTCTGAGAAGATATTCTCAGCTATTCCTAAGATTGTGGATGAAGAAGATAATAATTTTCTTTGTCAAATTCCTTCAGTTGAAGAAATTAAGAAAGCAGTATGGGATTTGAACCCAGATAGTGCTCCAGGACCAGATGGTTTTGCAGGTTGGTTTTATAGAGCTTCATGGGAGGTAATTGGTGTTTCTTTTACAAATGCAATTCAGTACTGTTGGTCAAGAAAGTTTGTTCCAAAGGGTATGAATGCAAATTTCTTAAAACTACTTCCTAAGATTAAGAATGCAAAGCAAGCTAAACATTTTAGGCCTATAGGACTTATGAATTTTGGTTTTAAGGTCTTTACTAAAATAATAACTTCCAGAATGGGTTTGATCATAAATGAGATAATCTCTCCTCAACAATGTGGCTTCATAAAAGGAAGGAATATTCAGCAGCAAATTGTCCTGGCATCTGAATTGGTCAATGAACTGGACATAAAGAGAAGAGGTGGCAATGTGGGTTTGAAGATAGATATTTCTCAGGCTTATGACTCATTGAGTTGGGAATTTCTTTTCCAAGTTATGAGGTGTTTGGGGTTTAATGAGATTTTCATAGATTGGATACACACTCTTTTGAAGTCTGCAAAAATTAAAGTTCTTGTAAATGGTGGACCTGCAGGATATTTTGGTGTTAGTAGAGGTTTGAGACAGGGAGACCCACTCTCCCCACTATTGTTTGTTATTGCTGAAGATTGCCTGAGTAGAATGCTGAATAAAATGGTTATGCAGAATGAGTTAGTTCCAATGGTAAGCAGAAATGGTGTTAATCCAACTCATGTTCTGTTTGATGATGATGTTTTTGTTCTGCAATGGTGGAATAAGGAATGTCAAGAAGTTGCTGGAGATATTACAGGAGTATCAATCTGCTTCAGGTCAATTAATAAATAAAGAAAAAAGCAAATGTTTCATAGGTGGAACAAGTGATACAAGAAGACATCAGATTGCTGAATTATGTTACATGCCACTATCCACTTTCCCTGATAAGTATTTAGGAGTTTATTTGGTGCCTGGTACTATTAGAATTCATCATGTATGGAGTGTAGTTGAAATGATGCAGGACAAGTTAGGAGGTTGGAAAGGCAAGTTGCTTTCTTTTCAAGAAAGGTTAGTTCTTGTCAAACATGTTCTGTGTAGTATCCCAATATACAATATGTCAGTATGTAGGTGGCCAAGAAAAGTACTGAAGACCTGTGAGAGAATTATTAGGAATTTTCTTTGGTCTGGTGATCCAGCAGTTAGGAAAGTTGTTACATTGAACTGGGATATTGTGTGCTCTCCAATGGAAGAAGGTGGTTTGGGGTTAAGAAAACTTGAAGTTATAAATAAGTCATTGCTCATGAAACTTCTTTGGAAAATTCAGACATAATCAGATGAATGGGCAAGATATTTTCAGGCTAAGTTCCAAGATAAGCAGGGAAAATGGATTAAATACTATAAGAAGTCCTCTATTTGACCATCTATAAAATGGGTTATGGAAGATGTCACTAATGGGACTAGATGGTTGATTGGGGATGGAGAAGACATCTCTGTTTGGGATGATGCATGGGTCAAAGAAAGAGCTCTAAGTGATATATATCCATCTAATACTTATATGTTGATGCATAGAGAATTAAAGGTTTCTGATCTGTTGCTGAATGGTGAATGGGTTATACCAACATAAATGCTTGACCTTTTTGATATCAGTGAGTTGCCAGTTGTGGATGGGAGACAAGATAGAAGAATTTGGGCTTTTACTACTACTGGAGTTTTCACAGTTACTTCTGCAGCAGAAAGTATTAGGAAAAAATTCCCTAAACTTCAGTGGCCAAGTAAGGTTTGGAATGGGAGTGTTCATCCTAGCATCTCTAGCAATGTGTGGAAGATTGTCAGTGGTGTTGTTTCTACAGATGACAACATGAAGAAGAGGAAATTTAAGCTGGCTTCTAGATGTGTCTTCTGCAAATGTAATGAAGAAAATATGGAACACTTATTCTGGTACTGCAACTATAGTGAATTAACCTGGAAATGGTTAGGTGGTATGTTTGGATTTCTCAATCCTAAATCCTTCAGAGACATTCTCTTTTACTGTCAAAATAAGAGTTCTGCAGTTAAAGAGATTTGGAGAGCTGCTGCAATGATAACTCTGAGAGAAATTTGGTTTCTCAGAAATAAAATGGTCTATGAGAATGTGGCATTCAATGAAGTTGTTTTGAGGGACAGAATCATCAAATTGACTGCAGAAAATGAAGTGAGGACGAAGGCATCAATGTGGAATACTCCTTATGATTTACAGATCTTAAAATCTTTTGGCATGAAATGTAGGAAAGTTAAAGATTTCAGAGTGGTTGAAACTGATTTCAAACTGCCAATGGTTCATCAACTATTACTGTGTTGTGATGGGGCTTCTAGAGGTAACCCTGGTACTGCTGGATATGGAGTGATGGGTAGGGATTACCTTGGTGGCTGTGTTATAACAATTGCAGGAGGTATTGGTACAGCTACTAACTATATGGCAGAAGTGATGGCCATTCTCTGTACAGGTGAGTGGGCA
>JAJJMA010020853.1:5756-17440 GCA_023529015.1 Papaver nudicaule | reverse complement strand
ATAAGAAACCTAGTAATAAGACTCCTAAATAAATTAAATTCTAATTGGTGTTGGTGTACCAACAAGAGGGAATTACAAGGAGGGAGAAGCAGAGGTGCTATTATGATTTTGATTGGTTCGTTCATGGTGGGGAGAGTGAAAGTGACGGAAGAAGCAGAAGAAGCAGGAATGAACATCTAGCCTAAAATAGGAAGACCATAATTTTAATTTTCTTGGGTTTTTTCTTTTTTAATTTTCTTGGGGTTTTTAAAAAAAATCGAAAAACACACTTGAAAAATAGATTTTTGATTTCACTTTAGAAATTCGGTGGTGGCTAGTGCACCCTTAATTCTGTTCCTACACGATAGGCTTTTCATCTCTCCTGCATTGTACGTTGTTTACCTTTGAAAAAAAAAGTGGTGGTAGAGTCATCATTTGAAATTGGTAGCATATAATTTTTGATTTTTGTTAAAGGGAGAGCAAAAATGGATCTGAGAAATCGTAACCGACTCACTAACTAGACCGATTCATGTACTGAATTTTGAATCGGACAAAAATACCCTATCTACCTAAGGTCTAGTAATCCGTCGTTTCAATCATCAAACCTAAACCAAAATCCAAGTTATGACATGCTACATATTAGTGATCTATTAAAAAATCAAAACTATTTTGACATTTTTCCACTAAAATCCGTTCACATTGGTGAGTAATTACATAACTGATTTTGAAATTTGGAGGCAGTTATTTAGGTTGTGCCCACTCCTAATTAAGAATGGTAATGGTTGTAGATCCTTCCAAACTAAGCTGCGGATTAGTCATTTAGGATTTTCATCGAACAGTTGTTATTCAACTTGCAAACTGGTGATGGATAAGTACTAACTGCACTTTGAGATTAATTTATTCTCTGCAAACACAAAACCAACAATTGTCCAACATTCATTATCCATCTAATGCTCAGAATCATGTTTAAGTCCATGTCAATCAGCCACAAATCAACGGCAGTAATTTTTCCTCTGTTTCTTAGCTAAACACTTTCCCAAATCAATAACAGACCCTAGTTAGCAATTCGGGAAGCGACAAAAATGCGGGACGACAAACGTGCGGGTATTATTCGGCTAAATAGAAAGTCAATTCGGTCAAATATGCGGTCAATTATATAAGATTCGGTCAAAATGCGGCATTTCGTACGTACGTGTATAATGCGTTTTTCATACTTTAATTTGGCACCCAAAATTCGGCATAAATATATATAGTCTTAAAGCCTAATTATTCTCGGTATATATATATCACACACTTTTAACGTGAATTTTGTGTTACATAACAAGGTACCAATAGGGCTGCACAGACCCAACCCTAACCCACCACCCAACCCACGACCTACCCCAAAAAAACTAGGCTAAATCAAGAATTGAATTTTGACACCTAAAACTGACAACTAGCTTGACATACCAACGCTAGTGGGTTTGACCGGACAATGCCCTAACATTAAGGGATACCATATTGATGGGCCATAAGGAAGGGATATTCCAACAATTTCCCCCTCGCGACTTATGGAGAGGTACCAGTCACCACCAAACTTGCCTCGCTGCAAAAAAGAACATGCTTGTATCTCGGTCGTGACTTGGTCATCGTATCAGAACCATTGCCATCTGTATGGATCTTCTCAATATTAATTAGCTTCTCTTCAAGAACTTCTTGTATCCACTGATACCTAATATTGATGTGCTTCGATCTTGAGTGAAAACTCGAATTGTAACTGAGATGAATGGCACTCTGGCTGTGACAATAAACAATGAATTTATGTTTCTTTACCCCAAGTTCTCTAGCAACCTCTTCATCTGTATCATCTCTTTGCAACTCTCTATAGTGTGTCTATGTACTGTCTATGTAGTAGACAATGCTACACATCTTTGCAATTTGAACTGCCAAGACACATCTCCCCCTACAAAGGTAAATGAGTAAGCCGATATCAATTTCAAAGTAGCTTGAGCACCTGGCAAATTAGAATCTATATAACCCATTAAATATATCTTATCACCATCATAACACTAACACATATTAGAAGTACCCCTTAGATACCTTAGTATCCATTTCACTGCTTCCCAATTATGCTCATGTTTTAAGGTAAAACACAATGTTTTGTTAAAAGCAGTTGAAATTTGAGAAATCCAAATTGTACATGGCAAGATTAAACTAAGAAATGGTTGTCCAAGCGTTTCTTCGGTCACAGAGAAAGGACATAAGGTCGATCTTAGGGAGGGAAGCAGATAAATGATGAGATCATACTAATTATAGTTCAATAATATGAGTTTTGTGTGTGTTTGAGTTCTGGTGTTCTTAAAGAATTTGATTTTGTGGAAAATAGTTTGTGTAAAGCTGTGACTTGAATATCTAAATCACTTCTGCCATGGAAAGTAGCTGAAGTCATCTATTTATAGTATTCAGAACTACAATGTATCTCGTAAGTTGTGAAGAAGTGGGAAAATGGAGAACATGGTGAACATGTAATTGTTCCCACAAAGGTAGGAAAACTGAAAAACATGCCCACTACTCCACTACGCCAGACCAATACCCTAAAAATATCCTACCGCGTGACATGTTTGATGTCTCATTTGAAATTGATAAAGATGTTTGAGTATTATAACTCGTTATTATCTAAGTTGTAAATATAACTATCTAGATAATTAATGAAGCAGTAGTGCTCAGGACAATATTAAATGATATCTTGAACTTGCATTGATCCCGCAAGCCTAACCCGTTGTAAGCTAGGGTTGAAGAAATGACTACTCGTAGAGAATGTAAGCCCGCAAGCTTGGACCCGTGTAATCCGTAACCCATCACGAGTCAGCCCCGACCCGCCCCATTGCCAGGTCTAAAGTAAAATACTCTAATTATGTAAATAAGCTTTGAGCTCTGATGATGCCAGCGAAGGGAACTAGATGGCATTGAGATGACATTGCTGGAGAGAGGTGCTAGATGTTGGGGCTCGAGTGAACAAGTCTCTTAGTATTAGTATTAGCACTTCATGGCATCAATGTTCGTGAATGATGAAAGAAACATTGGCGTATATTTCTCACACAAAGCATTAAATACTTGGTGTTGCACCAGAGAAACAAGGGACCAGCTAGCGCTAGAAAAATGCCTCGACACCATAATAGTATGATGCTTGGATTAGGCTAGTGTTATAGTTGGATTGGCATTACCATGAGCTAGTACTGAAAAATAGTGGCACTGACACTAGACCAGCACTGTGAACAATATTGTTAGCGCCAGCAGCAGCTAGCGGTGTAGGAGAAAATGTTGGCGTTGGCGAGTGCCAGCGGCGTGAGAAAGTAGCCAGCGCCAGGAATTTGTGGCGCTGTAGAAAGGTAGGCTGGCAGTGGCGTTAGGACAGCGGCGTGAAAATCCCAAGTCGTAAGCAAGTTGACACTGGCACTAGCACTAGACTAGCGTCGTAAGTTGGATGGTGCTAGCAAGTGTCGCGCTATGGTAATCTTGTACTAACGCTAGCTTTGTGTTAGCGCTATGAGTTGTTGTTTGTGCAGGCGAATGTCGGTTTCCCAACCTCGGTCGTTGTATGATTGAAAACTGTCGAATCGGCCAGCCAAAATTTTAAATAAGCCATATAAGACCGTTCTTTATCATCCTTATCCTCATAGGAGCCAAAGAACTGATTGAGCTACCAGCATAGAGTTGGTTATCAAATTAACATATTCCACTCCTAGTTATTTGAAAACTTTTAGTCCAGCAATTGTTGTTTCGCATTCAACCACATTATTAGATGCTTGAAAATCTAATCTGGTTACTTTCTCGTCCATTTAACCTTTTGAGGAAGGTTGACACATCCCGCACCAGCTCCACTGAAATTTGAAGAACCATCGGTAACAACTGTCCATAGTGGTTCAAACATTCTTGAAAAGCTACAGCCCAACGACTATGCACATCCCTTAGTTGTACATAAGTACCGACAAGATTGTCATCAACAGAATCCAGAGAAAACTCGCATACAACAAAGCGATCGAGGTCCGACTCCTTATCAGCAACAAAATACTCTCCAACCTCAGTCAATGCCTCCGTAGAAAAAAGAATCCTATGACGTGGATTGAGTTTCTGCTTTGAAAATTATTTACGATGTTCGACCTCGAGATCCTGTTTCGGCCGAACCATGTACTTAGTTACCCATTTGCAGGAATAGGTGGTTCAGTCAAAAATTTTTGTATATCGAATGAGCCGAACCATGTACTTAATTAGCCATTTGTAGGAATAGTTGGTTTGACTCACAACTTTTCATATCGAATGAGCCGAATGTTGATACATAAAAATGAACAAGTCCACATAGGGACTGTGGGCTGGTTAAAAGAGCAATAAGGAAAACCCAAAGGCTAATAGTCAAGAGAGCTAAGAAGGAGAAGGGAATAGTCAACATGTTTATACCAAGGGACAAGTGTGGCTTGAGAATCAAGGGATGTCGTTTATGTAACTAGTCTTCATAAGGAAAGAGGAAAATTTATTATAAATAGGAGGTAGTGGTGTATCATTCTCTTTCTCATCTACATGGCTTTTAAGCAACATTTCTTTGTTGTGATCTAGACCGGCTCTCCTAATCTTTTTCCTTAAACATTTGTCGACTTCACTGGGTGACCATGGTTTCTAGTCTAACGGGAATGCGTCTAAACCATGGTAATCTCACCCCCACTCCAAAAGCCGCTCCCCAATCTGCTTCACTAGCCGATCCTCATCTACAACCATGGTAATACGAATAAGGCTATCACACACCACCTCAACAAAGCGACGAGTAATCAATGAAATCAACACTGAAGATGAAATTAGAAGAACCAGACGGACTCAAGCAAGCATCAAGCATCACCAACACAATGAAGAAAGCAGGATCGAGAATCATATCGGAAAAAAGCAAGATCGAGTACATCAAGTCGGAAAAAAATCAAACATTCAACATCAAATAATCACAAAAAGAGAAGATCTTCTTACTAAATTCCAATTTTATTTCATTTCCGTTTACCCAATTTGCAATTAGATTTAAAAATCTATCATGGATTACTCATCAGCATCGTCTATATATAGAAAACATTATTCACAAAATTAAGCTTGTTCTTCATTAAGTATCGCGACAGCTCTCTAATCTTTGACTTGATTGAAAATTAAATTGTCGATTTGAAATCAATTGAAAGAGGGACTACCGTGATGCTATGTCGACAAAGGAGGGAGAAGAACCTACCCCATGCACACCCGATTGGTGCCCCTGTTACAACAAAATTTTCACCACCCTGCACCCACCAACGCCATTTCTATCATCGTCCTCGCCGAGGTCCAATTTGGAAATGGTGGATGATACACTCAGAGTTGTCACGTGAAGCACCTTGTGTGGAAAGAAACACTTGAGATTACCTAAGGCTAAGTCCAATGGGGATTCAACTTCCCTTAAAAAAACGCATGACACATCAGCAAAGTAGCAACCCAAGTCTAATGGGAGTTCTACTTCCGCGGTTAATCATACAGCGTTTCCGCGCTACATTATGTAGCGCAGAAGAATATTCGCATCAACGCTACATAATGTACCGCTTGACTAAGACTGCAGTTGACCCGCGCTACATAATGTAGCGCGAGTTTAAATCCCTCAAAACCATCGACGCAACCAGTAGCAACCTCATTTTCTCTTCTTCCTCCTCTTTCTCTTTTCCCCTTCTCAAAACCAATTCTATTCAACTCAAATCTCACAATCCATTAGATTTTTTTCTAATTCCTTCTAGGGGTTTGAAGAATCGAAGGAGAGCAATCTATTGGTGTTGATTTTGTGGAATTTCATCCACAAAATCGTTTGAGGTGAGTTCTACAAATTTTAGGTCTTTTTTGTTCTTGATTTTAAGTTTAAATTGTTTGATCAAATTCATGATTGTGTATTGTTGTATGATTGATATGTAGTGAAGTTGTTGCTGTGATTGATCAATTTAAGACAAATTTTTGTGTATTGAAATTGACATGATTTTTGTGTATTGAAATTGAAATTCATGTTTTTGTTTAGTGAAATAGACATACCAAAATCCATGTTTTTGTTTAGTGAAATAGACATACCAAAATCCATGTTTTTGTGTTAATTGAAATTGTTGTGTTAATTTGATTGAAATTGTTGTGTCCTTTTGATTGAAATTGTTTTGTCAATTTGTTTATTTTAGATAGATGGACTTAACATCGTTAGTGAAGGTGTCCGGGTATGCTTTTGAGGCCAACCATGCATGCAAGGATAGTCCTTTCACCAAGCGTGAATACAGTGTTAGGAGTAGCCTTCATTTGATCCAAACCCTTTACCTAATTGTAGTCCAAGAAAATCCAAGAGCACAAGAATTATGTGATAAGTGCGGGTTTTCTAGTGTGTTTCAATTTGATTTTTCCAATGCCGATAGAGGCTTAGTGGAAGCCATTGCTGAGAGATGGTGGGAGACCACGCGTAGTTTCCACTTTAAGGATTTTGAGGTTGGCTTACTACCGACAGATTGGTACATGTTGACGGGTATTCCGACTGGCCTCCAGGGAAAAACTAGGGTAGAACTTCCCCGTAACATGGGTGGTATAAAGTATCCTGCTATGGATGACTTATATTTCCAGGGAGTGAAAGCGAGGAATGAAATTGCAAGGGACGCTCGTGAAGCAGACCCTGATGAAAAATCAAAGAGAGTGGCCAAATGGGAATCTAAGGCTAATACTGTAACCATATCATCCTTGAGGAGATACATTCAAAGCAGAGACGGTATGGACATACTGAATGTGCAGAGGAGTTGACTAGAATGTTCTTTCTTTGGTGCTTAGGTCAATTTCTTGTTCCAAATAAAAATAATAAAGTAGATAAAAGATGGTGTCTATTGTTGGCTGATTTAGACAAAGTTGGAGATTATGATTAAGGTATGGCCTCCTTGGGCCACACATATAAATATCTCGACTCATGGTCTTCGAAAGCAGCTAAAGACATGTCTGGCATGATGATGGTAATCGAATATTGGTATTATTACTATTTTCACAACTACCATCCCGTTCTTTGTCCGTCGCAATTGTTGGGTGTCGGCCTAGACGTTTTTCCTAAGATTGCACTCTTCAAGAAGGAAAACCTCGAGAAGAGCCAAACTGGCGTGGCTAAACACAAATGGAAGATAGCAAGAGAGCAGATAGACCAGAGAGCCACAACCACGATTATTTGGCAACCATGGAGTGAAAGTGAGTTTTGTGCAGGTGAGCATTGGGAACATGCGTACGAGCTTTCCAAGAGGAGAGTTGTGTTTCAGGATCTTTATGAAACTAAGAAAGCAAGTTGTTACTTGGGTGAGAGATTTCGGAGGCAGATAACCAACAAAATTGTAATCCCATGTAATCCTCCGAAGTTGGACGAAGTTATTCATATGGATGATGTAGTGGAAGGATACCATTATTGGGTGGTTGATCAGCGGAGGTATTCGGAGTTCTGGATTCAAAATAGTATTGGACCTTATAATATGATTGGGCACCGTTCACAGAATACTGATCATGTTGGAGTGGAAAGCCATCTAATGGATCCCCGTTTGTTACCGAATCGTATGCCTCCTACCTTGTTGTCGCAGAAGTATTTGTTTGACCCCATCGATCCGCCTCAGGCAACACTACCGGAGATACAATGGAGTGTGCCATTCTACAGCGAAACTCAGGGTCCAGTTGAAGTACCGGTTCCAATGCCTAGCAGTTGTCCGGTCGATTTTAGAGCCATGAACATGACCCAGGTACTACATTTATATTTATTTTTGCAATTTACTTGTAATTTATCATGAATGTGTAACTAAATTCTCTTTTTTATACTTGTAGGATCAGACATATGGATTACTTGAAAAATTTTACGGCTACTACCATGCATCTCGTGATGTTGTATACGAAGAGTCAATGAAGAGGCATCAAAGTTCATGTTCATCATCTGGTTACTCTACTTCTTCGATACCATCAGTGTCGACCCAAGATCCCAAGAAGAACTGACATTAGGTGGTGGTACATTTGAGGAAGCTTGTGAATCCGCATCACAATTTTAGACACCACAAGGATATTATGAACCTGTGCGATCCAATCCTTCTACATCACAAAATCCACCACCACAGCGCCATCGTTTGAACGAGTTTGACGAGATGATAGAAACCGTGGATGTGGTTCGAGATACTCAATATCCTCGAGATGAAAATCAATATTCTGGATCTCGTTGGGACTTCTTTCAGTAAATGAAAACTTATGGAGTATTAATGTTTATGTTTGTAGTGTTAATGAAAACTTATGTAGACTTATAGAGTGTTTATGTTTGTAATGTTAATGAAAACTTATGTAACCGAACGACCAAGTCATTGCAAAACAAACTCTCCACTATCAAAAAAGAATGTAAATGGTATACAAGTTGTGTCAGACCGTTGTTCCGTCATCCAAAAAGCGGATTCATAATCGCCGATAATGTAAGTATATGAAAAAATATATACTTAAAATACTTAATAAAATATACTTAAAATACTTGTGAATGTATCCAATTGCCAAAAAAACTAATCATATTTATTTTTATTCTACAGTATCGCGAAGGACGACAAAACTATGAAGCCAAATACGGGAAGTGGCAACGCGAATCGGTATTCCAAATGTTGAAGGAAAATATGCCACAACTTTTTAACCCGGAGATTAATAATGGACCCTTTTCTCAAAACACCCAAGCTACAAACAGCCAGGCTGGGAGTTGACAACAATTAAATTTGGTGGATGATGAGGATGAAAACATGAATGAAGATATACCTTCTACCCCTGGTTCTGATTTACCTTCTACCCCTGGTTCTGATGTTTGCTCAGACATATTACGTCGAAGACTTTTCTTTTCAAACAAAGATGATGTTAGACCTCCAGGGAGAGAAGCTGCTAAACGAAAGCTCCGTGAGGAAAAAACAGTACAGAAAACAGATGAAAAATTAGACAAGATGCTTGAACTTTTGGAGAAAGGAAGGGAACAAAGGGCTGCAGAACGTGCAAAAGAAATGGAACAAAGGGCTGCAGAACGTGCAGAAGAACAACAGTACTATAGGCAGAACTTGGAATTCAAAATGAAGAGAGAGGCTACCAATCAACAAATGGCTGAACTCCATCAAAGAGAAGCTGACATGAAGATCATGGGCACCTTTGGATTCACTTCCACCTGGGCAGGTTGAACTTTACACAAAATTGAGGAACGATATTTTGGTTCGTTATGGCCTTGCTCCCGAACCCTAGGTTGATTTACCAAGTTTTATTTAGTTTTTTCCTAAGTTAATTTATATAAGTAGATTTTTAATTTCAATGTAATTCCTTTACGGAAAACTCATTCGTAATTTTCCTCCTAAAAAGTGTAACAAACACAACTCGAATGAGCGGATGTTTAAATTAATGAAATTAGTTAATGAAAAATTTCTTTGTTTCAAAGATATGGTGCAACCTTTTTTTTTCATTTTTAAAATTCAAAAAAAATTAAAAATCAAAATTCAAAAAAAACTAGCCGTTGGGGACTCATCTTTACACTCCCTCTACACCTCATAACGGCTAGTTTATTTCGAATCCCCAAAATTCAAAATTCAAAAAAACTAGCCGTTAACTAGCCGTTGGGGATCCATCTATATAAAGAGTGTCGAATTCTTCTCAAACATTCATCTTTCTAAATACATCT
Source organism: Papaver nudicaule (assembly GCA_023529015.1). Taxonomy (NCBI): domain Eukaryota; kingdom Viridiplantae; phylum Streptophyta; class Magnoliopsida; order Ranunculales; family Papaveraceae; genus Papaver; species Papaver nudicaule. The sequence continues at coordinate 7,767 of JAJJMA010020853.1, read as the reverse complement.
TCTTCTCAAACCTTCTTCCTTTATCCCAATCAATCAAAAGAAAAATCACTTCTACGATGTCAAGTTCATCTTCAAATACCAAAAGGCCAACTCGATCACCACATGAGATAATATCTTTACTACGGAAACCAAATGAATCCATCTCAACACCTCCTCCAGCATCTCCTCCTCGTAGACGTTATCGAAACATGACTGATAAGTTAGTTCATCAGTACTACTATACGTGTTCTCCATCTCAAAAACCATTATCTCCTCCTCCATCAACACGAATGAAACCAAGCTTCGCTCCATTTACGTTGGAAGAAGATCTACGTCTTTGTAAAGACGTGATCCACTATTATGGATTACAAAAAAGTCGTGGTACTATCATTTGGAGCTCCCTGTTTAATTATATCGAAGAAGACTTCAAATTCCAAAACCAATATGTGCGCGATGCAAGAGGCCTGTCAGACCGATGGTGGAAAATACGTCAAAACGTTCATGATTTTATGCACTTGGGGAGATTGGCCCGAGATTTTCTTGGGAAAGATGTTACGGAGGATGAAGTTTATGCGAGGACTTTGAAGGTATGAAAACAAGGTAAAGGAAAGGAATTCGAGTACGAAGCACATTACAATGAGCTAAAGGATTTTCTCAAAACCTTCGAAGTATTATGAAGGATTTTCTTATTAGTTATTCAAGTAATTTAGAAGTCAATGTAATTCCTGTAAGGAATACTCATTCGTAATTTTCCTCCTAAAAAGTGTAACGAACACATTACTCGAATGAGCGGATTTTAGTTTCAATGTAATCCTTTAAATTATTAAGTTAATGAATCTCTTTTTTTAATATGTGGTGCAACTTATCTTTATTTTATGATGATTTGGTATGAGAAAAACTCATTTTTGTATAAACATTGTCTGTGGATTGGTGGTGTAACGGGAGTGTGAGGAAAAAATGAGTAGGATGAACAACTATTGATCTTGGTGTAAACCGAGTGTAAATAAAAAAAGGTCAAACAGACCGGCGCTGAATGATATAGCGTGAGATACCAGCGCTTAATCATAAAGCGCTAAAGTGAATATTCTTAAGAGAATATTCGGTTTGGCGCTTTATTATTCAGCGCCAATACACTTTTTGAGCGCTACATCATTGAGCGCCTAAGTAGCATTTCAACTTCCGCTTCCCTTATTTAAGGGAAGTGGAAGTTGAAGTTGGGATTTAGGCCACGCTTTTAAGGGAAGTTGAATCCACATTAGACTTAGCCTAAGGGTTTGACTTTCTATCCTTACTTGCCCAATGATTCCCTTATGTTTCTTTGGGTCCTCTAAACATTTGTAGGGGGCTATATATTTAATTTCCATCCAACAACTATTTTTAAGGGCATCTTAACATATATTACAAATATGCCATTCAACCTATTTAAACCTAATTAAGATTCTTAAAACATATAAAAAAAAAAGATTCAATTAGCTCGATTCTTGTGTTCATGGTAACAAATGCATCTTGTCAACTTTAGTTCCTCAAGTTAATTGACAGTTTCTGAATAGCCATAATCTAGTCGATACATCATTAGATGTATATTCATGGTCTATACTTTTAGTTAAAACCAAGTGAAGTTAGGTTCTTTTGTACTCCAGGATCCTTTTCTTATGGCCGGTATAAGAAACTTGTATTTTTCTCTCTTATCCAAAGCTCATTCGAATTTCAAAACATGTATTTTGACAAAGTTAGTATTGTTGCACAATTAATGATGTGTCTAATTTGCTTCTAATCTTCAGGGTATTTGGGAAAAAGTTCATTATTGTCTCTTTCTCACCTGAGTTATTAGTTTGCAGTTTCTTTTTTATTTTCGTCAAACCGCTGAATTGATAGTTGTTAAGGTGTTTGTTATTTGGGTTGATGCCGAAACATAAGTTACTACGATTTAACCCATAAGTTAAATTTCCGAAAAATGAATCCCATACCGACTTTCTTGAAGGCCATGACGACTTTACCAAGTACCACCTACATTGGTCGATATAAGACCAAA